>CM056556.1:19038644-19183668 GCA_029721515.1 Synanceia verrucosa
TCAAGTTGAAAATGTGCAGCAGCACCTGACAGAGCTGGTCTGCACAGTCCTTAAGGAGTCTGGAGCTGATGCCGTCGGGGCCTGTGGCCTTCCTTGCCTTCATCTTCTTCAGTTCACTTCTCACCTGGTCAGCTGTGATGGAGATGGTTTTGGTGGTGGTGGTGGAGGAGGATGAGGTGAGGATGGATGGTGTTGGTGGTGTGGTGTTGGTGCTGGTGGTGGATGAGGATGAGGTGGGGGGGAGTGGAGGTGGGGGTGGCAGAGGACTGAGGTGTGGTGAAGAAAGAGCTGGCTGGCTGGTGCTTTGATGAGTGGGGGGAGGAGTGGGGGCACAGTCAAACCTGTTGAAAAACATATTTAGTTGATTGGCCCACTCCTGGTCTCCTTTAGCTCCCCTCTCATGGCCTCTGCTGTGACCAGAGATGGTTTTTAGGCCTCTCCAGACCTCCCTTGCGTTGTTCCGTTGCAAGTTATTTTCCATCCTGGTCCTGTAGTTGGCCTTACCCTCCTTGATCTTCTTCTTCAGCTCTCTCTGCACCTTCCTCAGCTCCTCTTTGTCCCCAGATCCAAAGGCCCTCCTCTTCTCCTTCAGCAGGGTCTTCAGCTCAGGGGTCACCCAGGGTTTACTGTTGGAGAAGCACCGTACTTTCCTGGTGGCTACGGTGTTCTCCACACAGAAGTTTATATAGTCCGTCACACAGTGGGTCATGGTGTCGATGTCCTCACGGTGGGGGTCACACAGTACATCCCAGTGTGTGGTCCTGAAACAGTCCTGCAGGACCTCAGTAGCTTCCTCTGACCACAGCTTTAAAGTTGGAATATACTTCTCTGACTGCGTAATATGTTATCCGACTCTGTAGCTACGGCGACTCCTCGAGCCCTCGCACTTCTCAGTCGTGATGCGTGTTGTGCAGCCCTGCTGAAATGCACCCCTGCGGAAAGTGAAGCAATTCACCTTAATATCGCAGATAAAAGCAGGGGAAAATACTATTTTATGATTTAATTATTTGTGAGGGAGATAGAAGAGAAGAACATTGATTGCTTTCAGTCTTTAAAACTCATATTCCTCTTTCTTTTCAACACAAAATCGGATAATAGCAAACGCAAACCAACAACTTTTGGTATGTTCTGTGTAAATATACCCTAGCCATAATTACTAAATGAATTAAATAGATTTTTTGAGCAGGTTGAATGTGATAATCGATACTTTAGTTTCTGTCTTATCCGCGCTGCTGCAGAGATGACTTGCCTGTCTGTTTCTGTGTAGGGAGAGGGGCTGCATTTCACAGCAGGGGTGCAGCTAGAGGACCAATTACAGCCCTTGTCGTCTCAGTCTTTCCTTGACGGATTGACGGACAGTTAAAAAAAAATTCCTGCACCTGGAGACGACGGAGAGGCTCTCCGTCAGGCTCTCCGGCGACGCAGAGGGTCTCCGTCTCTACGTATGGCACTTTATGGAGTACTATAAATTGGCCTTCACACACCTTATGGTGGGGGGTTGCTTCTTCACCATAGGTATGTAAATGGTCTGCAGTCTCACCAGGTTGTGATTTGAGCGACCCAGTGGGGGGAGGGGTGATGAGCTGTATGCATCTTTGGTGTTTGCATACAGTAAGTCCAGAGTTTTATTGTCTCTAGTAGGACAGTCCACATACTGGCAGAATGTGGGGAGAGTGGTGGAGAGCGATGTGTGGTTAAAGTCTCCTGAGATGATGATCAGAGACTGAGGGTGAGCTGTTTGAAGATGGGACACTTCACTATGGATGAGCTCACAGGCTGCAGCAGCATCAGCCGAGGGGGGGGTGTAAACGGTGATCGCGATCACGTGTGAGAACTCCCTCGGCAGATAATATGGCCACAGACTAACAGCCAGCAGTTCAACATCCTTAAGCCTGGTTTATGCTTCTGCTTCACGGCGACGGTGTAGCTACGGCGTAGACCCGACGCCGTTGTTGAGCATTCTGCGTCGAGGGAACGCGTTGCTCTGCAATTCACCGCCAAGCTGCTAGGGGGGTGTGGCTGTGTCTTTGTGTGGCTTCTGGGGGCTCATATCGGATTCCTTGGTTTTCTTCCGACAGTAAACAATGACAACTAAGATGGAGCGGGTGTTTCTGGAGATGGAGCTCATAAAATTTAAAAAGAAATGCTGTTGCTACAAATGTTGAAGCACAGGAGACGTTTGTGGAGGTGGTCTGTCCGACTATTCCGTACCGCTCGTGCCGCTCCACAAATAGCGGTGTTGTTGAGCTGTTGACCGGAAAAGCAACAGCCGGAAATTACGTTCTGAGCGGACCAATCACAGTCCTTGCTGTTTGCGTCTCAACGCGTTGACGCGACGCATAGTCAGGATTTTTTGGAGGTGTGCCTCAGGCTACGGCGTAGGGTCCGCTTAGGGGTCTGCATCGACGCCGTAGCTACGCCGTCGCCGCGACGCAGAAGCATAAACCAGGCTTTTGTGCAGCGCTGTTGTTTAACGCTCACATGTCCAGCGTTACACCACCTCTCATTAACGTACATCACAATCCCTCCTCCCTTCTTCTTACCACTCTCCCTCGTGCTCTGGTCCGCTCTGACGAGGTGAAATCCATCCATAGTTACGAGCGAGTCCGGAGTGAGTTCATTCAGCCATGACTCGGTGAACATCAGCAGGCTGCTCTCCCGATACTCCCACTGCAGCCGGATCAGCGCTGCCAGCTCCTCCATCTTATTAGGCAGAGACCTCATGATGACAGACGGGACGGACGGCTTGTAGGGTCTCCTCTTCTCCCGACGCTTCACTCCTGCCCTGCATCCCCTCTTCCTCCTGCGGAGCTCCTCGGGGATGTCCGGTCTCTGCCATGACGGTGGTCTGGCCTGGCTCAGCGCTAACAGCTGTTCACGGCTGTAAACAATGGAGACGTGGCTGAACGGGTTGCCAGATGTGGACGTAAAAACTCAGAAAAAAAGAAAAAAACAGACAGAATTACCATTTGCACATCCATGGTCGTGTTGTGCAAATGCAGCACTACTCCTTGAAAGAAAAATTAAGAAAGATGGAAAAATAAAGGTAAATAAATAAAGAAACACAGAACGTAGATGAGCTACTGTGACTGGCTGCCACTCTCACTCACATACTCTCTCTGTGTGTGTGTGTGTGTGTGTGTGTGTGTATATATATATAGATATATATATATATATATATATATATATACACACACACACACACACGTATACACATCTGTATGTAATATATATACGTGTGTGTGTGTGTGTATATATATATATATATTTATGTGTATATGTGTATACATATATATGTGTATATATTTATGTGTATATGTGTATACATATATATGTGTATATATATATGTATATATATATATATATATATATATATATATATATATATATATATATATATATATATATATAGTAGTATTTGGGTTAAAATGATTTATCTCTGTGCAACTTTATTGTCCTTGTTTCAGCTCGACAGGTAGGCTGATAGATTGGTTGATAGATAGATAGATAGATAATTGGGGGACATGCAAACACGAAACGGTGCATCCTTGGATGGGCTTAAACTACCCACCTACCGGTTAACAGCTCACTATACAGGCCATGTGAGTCACAGAGAAGTGTATGTCTCTTGAGAGCAAGGAAAACAAAGTCCTTGTATGAGTGTACATACTGGCCAATAAAGCCACTTTTGATGATTCTGATTTTGAAATAGAAGCAATACACCCTTTCATCTCATGAACATCGATAAGCAGCTCTTGCCTTCACTGATAACAAATCAGCTGATCAATTTTGAATGCTGATTGATGTTGATATGGGAGAGACAAGTGAAAGACTTAATTGTGTTACAGAACTTTGTGGAAGCATCATGTGGAGGAAGGCGTCTGTAGCGGCCCTGCTGGCACTGGCTGTTGGCTATTTCTACCAAGGAGGCCCAGACCTGCCGGAGCAGATTCTGCAGTATATCAGCCTTTCAGACTTTCAGTCATCATCTCAGCATCAGAACAATCTGGAGCAGGTGATCTCCTCTGCCTGGGAGACACTGATAACTCTACCAACACGACAATGGAGCAAGGTGGCAGTAGGGTGAGTTAGTCCGTTAGATGCATGTCTTTTTTAGCCTGAAATGGATCTACTTGATCTCGTGCACACTGTGATATGTTGAGAGGCTGTAGTCGGCTCTGCTATGAATGTGTTGTCTTAAATCAGTCCCAGGTCAGATGGTTTGGTCCAAGATGGTGTTTGTTCCAGTGAATTACATTTCTGTCTACACTTAGCATATAGCATTCAGACTTCTTTAGAGTAGCCAAGACACTGGATCAAGGTAGAAGATGATGATTGGCGGGGTTCGAAGGACTGCCCACCAAAGGGACAGACAGATTGTGTTTATCAATGGAGAAGTAGAAGGGGGAAAAACAGGGAAATTCAGTGACTCACACATTTAAGACTCACACATTTTTCATCTATCATAACAGAATAATTCAATGTGAAGCAGGAATATATGGGTGGGGAACATTATAAGATTGATTTAATGTGGGATAAAATATTTACAATTTTTGAATAAAAGTGAATATGACTAGATGAATGAGTGATACTGAGCTGAAGAGGTTTGTCTGTATCTGCACACAGCTCACTGATACACAGACTAGTACCAGACTAGTGTTAATCTAGGCTTTTTAGCAGCTGTTCGTTTTCTCCAATTATGGCATTTCAGTCTGATCGGGCTATCACCAAACCTTTAAAAAGTGTATATATCCTGAGGATTTTTTTTTTTTTGGCTGAAGCCAGATGATAATTAAATTATTAATGAAATAAATAACCCGTACTCTGTCTCTCTCTTCTTACCTCTCCAGAGTGAATGCCTGTGTGGATGTGGTTGTCTCAGGAGTAGGACTGCTGCAGGCTTTGGCGTTGAATCCTAACGCCAGCCTAGATCATGAAGTGCTGCACTCCAAACAGGACTTGAAGGAGGCCTTCATCCATTACATGGAACGTGGAGCAGCTGCCGAGCGCTTTTTCAGTGACGACAAGACCTTTCGGAGGATCGCGCATGCTGCTGCAGAATACCCCGGTGCGAAGGCAAGGCTTACCTCAACTCCCCAAACTTCAACAACAAATTTTAAAGGTCATGTTTTTTTTAAAAAATTATTTTCCTTCTGATAAATTTAATTTGTCTTTTTTTCAGCTGTATGTGGGAGGGAACGCTGCCCTTATTGGTCAGAAGCTCGCCACCTACCCAGATCTGATGGTACAACAGCATGTTTGTCTGTCTGTTGCACTTAACTTTCCCTCAATGACTGAGTTCTTTGAGATATTCAAGCTTGTTGGTGAAATGCATTTCTGGCAGTCAAATAATATTTTGGATGCTTCACTTCAGAGGGCTGTTTCACAAAACTAGGATAAGGGATTAAGCTAGGATATCTCCCGTCTTATTTAGTCTTGAATTGATTTCACAAAAGAAGGGGCACATAAGTTACCTGCTCCAGACCAGGTTAACAGCCAGGGTTAGTTAATCCTGCTGCCTTTTTGTGCAGTCAGCTGTCACTCCAACAAAGATTGTGTTTTTACAGTTATTCCACTGTGTGTGTGTGTGTGTGTGTGCGTGCTCACCTGCCTTGAAATATGAACTCCATAAGGTTCAATATGACACCGGTCCACCCTTTGCAGCTATAACAGCCTCAGCTCTTCTGGGAAGGCTGTCCAAAAGGTTTACACCTGGTTTATGCCTCTGCGTGGCGGCAACAGCAGTGCTACGGTGTAGACCCGACGCCGTCGTTGAGCATTCGAAGCTCTGCGTCAAGGGAACGTGTTGCTCTGCAATTCACCGCCAAGCTGCTAGGGGGTGTGACTGTGTCTTTGTGTGGCTGCTGGGGGCTCATATCGGATTCCTCGGTTATCTTCCAACAGTAAACAATGACAACTGAGATGGAGCGGGTGTTTCTGGAGATGGAGCTCATAAAATTGAAAAAGAAATGCTGTTACTACAAATGTTGAAGCACAGAAGACGTTTGCGGAGGTGGTCTGTCCGACCATTCTGTACCGCTCGTGCTGCTCCACAAATAGCGGTGTTGTTGAGATGTTGACCAGAAAAGCAACTGCCGGAAATTACCTTCTGAGCGGACCAATCACAGTCCTTGCTGTTCGAGTGTCATTGCGTTGACGCGACGCGTAGCCAGGATTTTTTGGAGGTGTGCGTTAGGCTACGGCGTAGGGTCCACGTCGACACCGTAGCTACGCCGTTGCCGCGACGCAGAAGCATAAACCAGACTTAAGGAGTGTGTTTATGGGAATTTTTGACTATTCTTCCTGAAGCGCATTTGTGAGGTCACACACTGATGTTGGACGAGAAGGCCTGGCTCCAGGTCTCTGCTCTAATTCAGCTGAAAGGTGTTCTGTGGGGTTGAGGTCAGGACTGTGCAGGCCAGTCAAGTTTATCCACACCAGACTCTGTCATCTGTTATGGACATTGATTTGTGCACTGGTGCACAGTCATGTTGGAAGAGGAAGGGGCCAGCTCTCGGGCTGAAGCATTTATCGTTTTCAGATCGAAATCGTGATTTCAGACAACACAGTCCTGTGATTGTCAAAGCTGCGGTTTTGTGCAGCATTTCTGACTGACACAAGATCTGTTGTTTTAATTATTGTACATATACGTGCTGTCTCCCTACCGTCCTGCCAAGCTCACCAATGTGAAGCGGCATGCTACTCGTGGACAGATCACGCTAACCAATCAATGTGTTAACCTGCTGCTCCTGCTTTGTAACGTTAACGTGTTTAGAAATTACTTCAATGGAAAGGGAAGTGGAGGAGGGTATTTAATCTCCAAGACAAACAGCATGGCTGTCATTAGGTGGTATCTGGGGTTTGAGACTGCAGACGTGCATCAGAAACAGGAACTGTGCGTAAAACCTGCCGCTCTAAAGTTGTAACATCCAGCAATACAACACAAACAATTTTTACCGGCGCTTGAAAAATCACAACAGGCATTTGCATGAGGAGTGCGTGACAAAAAAGTCCTGTGAAAAGTTTAATGGAAATGATTCACGTGCTCAGATGTTACTAGGGACGTGGGGACATGTCCCCCTCAGATTGATAGTGCCGCTGATCCGTCTCCCCACTTTCCAGCATAAGGAGACAAACAGCGCCGGTGAAAAAGAGCATACTGTCATGGCAGCAGCAGTGGGAGCTCAACCTTTGTGTTTAGCCCGCGGTGTATTCAAGAATGTCAGACTTTCCAAGCTCCAAATCAGAATATAAATCTCCAATTCAGAAAGTCGGATTAATCTCCTCAAAAAGATATTCATGCTATCTGCCACTGATGTAAACAGTAAACGTGTTGTTGTACGTCTATAAGGCTGGAAGCGCTGGGAAGACTACACTTTGGGGTTATGTTGAATTGAGCTCCAAGTTCCAACTTTCAGTGAACACACCATAATGCAAATGTTCACTCCCCAGGGTCTTAAAGAGTAACAGGATGCAGCCTGCGGCTGTTGATCATCATCAGAATGTTGTCTAGTATGTCTACCATGATAGAGCCTTAATTACACAAAAATAACCTATTGAGTTGAAATCATAAAATAATAATAATCATTATTGATGACATAAAGTCATTGTGTAATTTTCTGTCATGTTTGTAAAGGTCACTGTACGCATTGGTGAATATGGCACTGAAGTTTCATTTGAAGAAAATCATGAATCGAATTGAAATCGAAGTATCTGCCAGGAAAAAAAGCAATTCAATCTTTTCCTGAAATCGTTCAGCCCTAGCCAGCTCCAAACTGTCCCACAAAGTTGGGAGCACGACATTGTCCAAAATGTCTTGGTGTGCTGAAGCATTCAGAGTTCCTTTCACTGGAACTAAGGGGCCAAACCCAGCTCCTGAAAAATAACCCCACACCATAACCCCTCCTCCACCAAATTTTACTCTTGGCACAATGCAGTCCGACAAATATCATTCTCCGGGCAACTGCCAAACCCAGACTCGCCCATCAGATTGCCAGATGGAGAAGTGCGATTCATCATTCCAGAGAACGCGTCTCCCCTGCTCTAGAGTCCAGTGGCAGCGTGCTTTACACCACTGCATCCGACGCTTTGCATTGCACTTGGTGATGTATGGCTTGGATGCAGCTGCTCAATCATGGAAACCCATTCCATGAAGCTCTTTGCGCACTGCTCTTAAACTAATCTGAAGGCCACATGAAGTTTGGTGTTCTGTAGTGATTGACTCTGCAGAAAGTTGGTGACCTTTTTTGCGCATGGTGCAAAAAGTTTACGTGGCCAGTTTACGTGGCCTACAACCTCGTGGCTGAGTTGCTGTCATTCCCACACACGTTCTTATAATACAGCTGACAGTTGACTGTGGAATGTTTAGGAGTGAGGAAATTTCACGACTGGATTTGTTGCACAAGTGGCATCCTATCACAGTTCCACGCTGGAATTCACTGAGCTCCTGAGAGCAACCCTTTCACAAATGTTTGTAAAAGCAGTCTGCATGCCTAGATGCTTGATTTTATACAGCTGTGGCTATGGAAGTGATTGGAACACCTGATTCTGATTATTGGATGAGTGAGCGAATACTTTTGGCAGTATAGTGTATATGAAGAGATAGTTATTATTCACTGTAACCTACTTCATTAACATATTGGCCAAATGATACACAAAAATCATCAAATTCGACTTGAAAAAAATAGTAGTTATCACAATAAAAACCACAAACATGCTCCTCCAACTGTTTTTGAACTTGAAAAACTAAATATAGGTTGCAAATATGAGCATGCAAATGTAAGGTTGAAATAAAGTAATACTATATACAAATATTTACAATAAAAAAAATCTGATCACGCCGGTGTGATTATAGGCTCCACGGTTAAATGCCATACTTTCATGATATCACTGTAGCATGAACTTTTTACATTTTACAGAAATTTCACCCAAAAGTCAAATATCCCTAGCTTTTAGTGAGTAGTGTATTTTTATCCAACAGGTTTTGTTATGTGGGCCAGTTGGTCCTAAACTTCATGAGATGCTGGACGAGCAGATAATCGTTCCCCCGGACTCTCTGCAAGAGATGGATGAATTTCACCTCATCCTGGAGTATAAAGCAGGTAAAGAGAATAAGCTGCTACAGGATATGTTGCAGAATGAGTGAATGTTTTAGTCTGGTAAGATGTTTTCATACAATTGTTGTGTTTGGTCTCTGAGTTCAGGTGAACAGTGGGGTTCAACTCAAGCACCTCAAGCCAACCGCTTTATCTTCTCTCATGATGTGTCCAATGGGGAGATGAGTTTGCTTGAGACATTCGTGGCAAGTCTGGACGAGTTTGAGCCTGAACTGGTCGTCCTGTCGGGGCTCCATATGATGGAGGGCCAGGGCCGAGAGCTGTGGGAGGGGCGATTGAAAGAGGTCAGTGCTCTTTACAGCTTCTCAACCTGAAGTCTGTACCATATACAGGGGTTGGACATTGAAACTGAAACACTGGCCAATTTATTGTTGGAGGTTTCATGGCCAGATGTGATTGTACATTGCACCAGTAACAGCACACTGTGAAGGTTAAATTAGCACAGTTTTGCTTAAAATATTGTAATGCACACAACATTATGGGTGTCATATCAGAGTTCAAAGAAGACAAATTGTTGGTGCACGTCTTGCTGGCGCGTCTGTGACCAAGACAGCAAGTCTTTGTGATGTTTCAAAAGCCATGGTATCCAGGGTAATGTCAGCATACCAACAAGAAGGACGAACCACATCCAACAGTAACTGTGGACGCAAAAGGAAGCTGTCTGAAAGGGATGTCAGAGTGCTACCCCGGATTGTATCCTGAAGGCGGTGCCATGTATCAGGATGATAACGCACCAATACACACAGCAAGACTGGTGACAGTGTTTTGATGAACATGAAAGTAAAGTTGAACATCTCCCATGGCCTGCACAGTCACCAGATCTAAATGTTATTGAGCCACTTTGGGGTGTTTTGGAGGAGCGAGTCAGGAAATGTTTTCCTCCACCAGCATCACATAGTGACCTGGCCACTATTGTGTAAGAAGAATGGCTCAAAATCCGTCTGGCCACTGTGCAGGACTTGTATCTGTCATTCCCAAGACGAATTGATGCTGTATTGGCGGCAAAAGGAGGCCTTACACCATACTAATAAATTACTGTGGTCTAAAACCAGGCGTTTCAGTTTCATTGTCAACCCCTGTACTTAATGTGTTGTTCCTTTTCAGGTTTCAGTATATTAAACCTTAATAGCATTATCACAATGCTGTCTGCTTCTATTGATGTGATTGATGTGAGTTAAAGTGAAAATTATTAGAAAACATTGATTACTAAAAAACAATGGGATTCTTTGTAAATCAATAATGCACTTTACAGTAAAATATCTCTGGTGTGTGGCTACTCACATCTTAGTTGACTCCAGAACAAATAGAAAACTTAAAACACTTAATGTATGATATGGATTATTTGTTGTGTTAAGCCAGAGATTATATTAATTATTCGTAACAAAACATGTATTATTATTCACAGTATGCTTAGGAATAAGATATATGAATGCACTAGGGCTGCGACAGTATGGATTTTTTATTACCGCATTGATAAAGCACCCAATCAGTGCGGTATGGCGGTTTACTGCAGAACCTTGTGATCGCCACAACCCCGCTACCCCAGCTACCCTTTGCGATCGCTGTGACCCAGCTACCGCTACCCTGCTTCCACAGATCGCCACAACCCCGCTGCCACCACTACCCCTTCGCCGCAACCCAGTTAAGCCCACTACCCAGCTACGCCCCCTTCCCCCCACATTCGCCACAACTCTGCTCCCCCCACAATCGCTGCAAACCTGGCAATTGCTCCTTGCCCTTTGGCATAAAATGTGCAATGTGACATGTGTTTGGCTTCGTAATAAGATTTGCGGCCATTGTTGTATAAAATCAAGTCAACAGACCAGTACTAAATGGTCTGTATTATATAGCACTTTACTATATCTGAAATGATACCCAATGTGCTTTACATTATACATCACATTCACACACATTGACACACTGATGGCGGAAGCTGCCATGCAAGGCGCGCTAACCACGACCCATCAGGAGCAGTTAGGGATTCGGTGTCTTGCTCAGGGACATGAACCACAAGACAGCCACTCTTCCCACTGAGCCATGCCGCTACATAAATGGTGTTTAGTTTGTTTTTTATTAGGATCCCCATTTGCTGCAGCAAAACTGCAGCTATTCTTCCTGAGGTCTGACACATGATACCGCTAAACAGCAGGAATATTTTAAATATGTTTGCTGCGGGCGCCGGCCTGGCCTCCGGGACTTCAGCTTCGCTTGCGCCTCTCAGCAGCAGAAAGTGAGCCTCCGTTGATATCAACGGTATGTTTTGCCACATGGGAGTTTTCTTTCTATGGACAGGAAACATGTCCCCTTCAGATTCATACAGACACTGATCCATCCCCCCAGCATAAGGAGACAAACATCGCCGCTAAAACAGAGGATTAATGTCACTGAAGCAGCATTGGGAGTCTGGCGTTTGCGTTTGCTGCATTCACTTCTATGTGAATGTCGGAATTTCCACGCTCTAAGTCACAATTTAAAACAGAACCCCCGTGAAGTCAGATGTCCCCCTCGGAAACCAGATATAAAATTCATGCTATCTGCTACATGTTTTTTTTAAGGCTGGAAGGGCTGGGAATGCTAAACTGACCACACCATAAGGCAAACTGTCCTAAAGAGTAACTGGTAGCAGTCTGTGCCTGTTGATCATGAGACCATTGTCTAGCATGTCTACCATGATAAAGGCCAGATTACACAAAAATAACTTATTGATGATGATGATGATAATAATAATAAAAAGTATACTAATAATACATTAATATATTGATAATGACCATGATTAAAGCCTAAATTACACAAAAAAGACTTACTGAGGTATAGAAAAAAGCTGAAGAACCAGTATCGAAACAAAGGCATCGAAAATGGCATTGTATCAAAAAAATTTTAACGATACCCAGCCCTAGTTGGCACAGTATCTGCACTTGGAATGTAGTGGGTCAGTCTGGACCAAAAAGTCCAGGGCCAAATTTTTGTACCAGTCCAGGCCTGCACAAACTATTAGGGCTGTCAAAAAAAAATAAAGTACGAAAGAATTTGAAATGACATGCAATTTATTTGAATGCCCCAGCTTAATTTCTAATATTATTAGCCAAAGACACAAGTTTTTATTTACAATATTATCTACAACAAGAACACCCATTCCTGCTGTGCTGAAGGTGCTGAGTAGAAGCGCAACATTGCTCTGGCAGCTCTGACGACTTTATCCTTTTTTGTCATTTTTCCTTCCACCATGTAGAACCCAAAATACCGCCATTCATTACTTCGCAGATGTGTTGGTATTGTTATTTTCCGTTCAGGACGGCTTTGCCCGCTAGTGTCCTCCATTGTTGTAGCAACCAACTAATATCACTAGCTGAATTGATAGGTCAAGAGTTAAGGGGCGGGCAGTAAGTCAATCTGATAGTGAAGATTTAGATCGCTCCCTGCTGGATCGCAAGGCAAACTACTTTAAACAGTCTTCCGCGTAGACGATGGATAGATAGGCTGTATATTTTGATTTGGAACACGTTATTACATTAGAATAACAACTTTTTCTCCAATTTTAGAATGAATATTTGAATTTCGAATAAAAAGTGACAGCCCTACTGTTACAACACAGCTCGTTGGGGAAAAGGAGAAGCAACATAAAAAACAGTTGTTCTTGGTGTATGCCACGTTATTTATTTGGCAGGGGTTTAAAAAAACTTAATTGCAATCAAACAAGTGAATGAAGGTTAGCACAAACAGGGCCGGTGGGTGCTGAACAAATCAAAAACTAAATATAACAAAAGGAGGGCTCTAAACTAGAGCTTCTATAGCTCACTAAATAAACAAAAAGAAATGAAACCTGACTATGAGTTCATAGTTTTTAACAAAACACAACAAGTGATCAGCACCGCTAACCTAGTGTGACTAACAGAAAAAATCTCAGTGATGCAAAATGAGGAAAATACCGGTAGCTTGGCCCATAATAACACAAAATCAAGCAGGTATCGAGCTAACAGCGTGGCACGTCTAACAAAGGATCTCCTATCGAACAGCCCTCCTCGAGGATGCCGCTGGAACCGGCTTTCAAATCTGGCGGAGGGACGGATGTCTCTCGGATTGGTGAAGAGGAGGGGAGCACCACCAATCAGCTTCTCACAGGCTGGCATCCTCCTCTCACGAGCTGCCAACAGACACACAGGCACACTGCAGCAATAACTGGCAGTCACACACCCTGGGGGGGGGGGCATAGGCCGTAACACCCCTCCCCTTAAAATTCTACTTAAATCACAAAATCTAAACGCCACAGCCCAAATCAAAACAATCAAATAATGCTACTCACCACAGCCTTGACAAGGCATCAGCCAGGATGTTATCGGACCCCTTTTTATGGCGGATAGTTAGATTATAATCTTGTACTATTAGAGCCCACCTCATGAGTCGTTGGTTGTGGTTGTACATTTGAGAAAGGAAAACGAGCGGATTGTGGTCGGTGTAAACGGTCACGGGTGAGGAACTTGAACCAACATACACCTCAAAGTGTTGGAGTGCGAGCAACAAGGCAAGAGTCTCTTTTTCAATGGTGGCATAGGCCAGTTGGTGTTTCAGGAATTTCTGTGAGAAATAACAAACGGGATGGTGAACTCCATCATCATCCTCCTGCAGCAGAACAGCACCAACGCCTACTGCGCTTGCATCCACATCTAGTTTGAACGGCTTGGTCAGGTCCGGAGCAGCGAGCACGGGGGCGTGGCTTAGGAGTGATTTGACACTGTCAAAAGCATGCTGACACTCAGTGGTCCACACAAAGTCAACTTTAGGGCTTAGTAAACAGGTCAGCGGATGTACTACAGTGGAGAAGTTGCGACAACAGTTCCTGTAATAACCAGCCATGCCTAAAAAAAAAACAAAGAGCCCTTCTAGTGGAGGGGGCGGGACACTCTCTTATTGCAGCGACTTTCGCCTCCACCGGATGAACCTCACCCTGGCCCACCTGTCTCCCTAAATAGATGACAGTAGCTTCCCAAACTCACATTTCGCCAGATTTAAAGTGAGCGACGCATCTGCAAGTTGTTTGAATACCTGCCTCAAGACCTGCACATGCTCCTCCCAGGTGGCGGTGTACACAATTAGATCATCCAAGTAGGCATTGCAATTATTCAGTCCTGCCAAAACTGTGTTTACTAACCTCTGGAAGGTGGCCGGAGCATTACACATGCCAAAAACCATGACAGTGTATTGCAGAAAGTGATCAGGAGTGACGAGGGCAGAGATGTGGGAGGCACGATCTGTTAACGGGACCTGCCAATAGCCTTTAAGCAGATCTAGTTTGCTTACAAATTTGGCTGGGCCTAAATTATCGACGCAATCCTCCATCCTCGGCAGAGGGTAGGAGTCAGGAATGGTTACGGCGTTCACTTTTCGAAAATCAGTAATGAATCTAGGTGAACCATCAGATTTGGCCTCGAACAGGCAGGGGGAACTCCAGGTGCTTGAACTGGGCTTGGCTAATCCATGTTGTAAAAGATAGTTCACCTCTGCGCTCATCACTGCATGCTTAGCAGGGTTTACGCGATAATGATGCTGTTTGATGGGCTTGGCACCTTTGACATCAATGTCATGATGGAGAACAGTAGTTATGCCGGGAACATCAGTGAATAAACATGAGAAACATTTCATTAGCTCAAGTATGTCACGTTGCTGTTCGGCTGTTAGGTGGTTTAATTGTGACGGTAACATTTTTAGCGTTTCCGAATTGAGCATGCGTGCGCCTTGATTGTAGGGAATGACGCAGCACCAAACCGTCGTCTCCACCGGACACAGCAGGAGTTTCAGTAACTATCAGTGCGGAGCCTCCTGAGGCAACCAGCGGCGGCGATGCCGAGGGTTCCGATACGCGGTGGGAGTGATACACTTTCAACATATTGATGTGGCACACTCGTGTTTTTCGTCGTCGCTCTGGAATACCAATAATACAATCAGTGTCGCTCAAACGCTCCTGGATTTCATAGGGACCTGAGAATTTGGCAGAGAGAGCTGAGCCGGGAATGGGCAATAACGCTAAATTGCCTGCCTTAAAGTGCCAAGGACTTGCCGTGCGGTCGAAGTGGCGCTTCATCACCACCTGTGAAGTGGACAGAGACTCTTTAGCGAGGGAATTAGCATGGTGAAGATGCTCACGGAATTTACAAACATAATCCAACACATTCGTTCCAGGAGAGGATTCAGACGAGAGGAATTCATCCTTCAAGGATTTTAACGGTTCATGGGGAGTATGGCCAAAAACTAGTTTGGCAGGACTGAAACCCAGGGATTCCTGAGGGGCTTCACGAGCGGCAAACAAAACGAATGGAATTCCCTCATCCCAACTTCTCCCAGTTTCCAGACAGTATATTCGGAGCATGGATTTTACTGTTTGGTGCCAGCGCTCTAACGCGCCCTGGGACTCGGGATGATAGACGCTGGAGACAACGTTTTTTACGTTCAGTGTTTGGAGGACCTGCCTGAACGTTTTTGACTGAAAATTTGTGCCCTGATCAGTTTGGATTATGCGGGGAAGACCAAAGGTGGAAAAAGCCTTCACCACAGAGCTTGTGGTTATTTTACGCAGTGGGACAGCTTCGGGGAAACGTGTGACTGCGCACATAACGGTAACTAAGTATTGATTTCCATTCTTACTACGTGGCAAGGGGCCAACACAATCAACCAATATCCTTTCAAACGGTTCTCCTATCGCAGGTATAGGATGCAGCGGAGCGGGTGGAATAACCTGATTCGGCTTGCCTGCGATTTGGCAAACATGACAACAACGGCAGTACTTCGCAACATCGGATTTTAGTCCGGGCCAAAAGAAGTGTTTAAGTATGAGTTGGTATGTTTTTGTCACGCCTAAATGTCCTGCCCACTGACTCTCGTGTGCTACTGCTAGGACATGCTGTCGATAAACAGTGGGAACAACAGTTTGGTGAATTGCGCTCACATCTGCAATAGCTGCAGGATGAGCCCATCGCTGCATTAAAACACCATCATCAATAAAATAAGCCACATTGTTATCTCTTGCCTTGTCGGCACTCACCACACTGGCGAAACACTTTTCTAGTGTTGAGTCGGCCCTCTGAGCAGCGCACAGTCATTTATGGGTTACCGGGAGAGAAGGGCTGGGGACGGGGACGGGGCCGGGCGGCGGGTCAGGGTAGACGGAGCACACCGGCTCGACGGCAGCCTTAGAGAGGGACTTAGCGGTAGCGGGGTCTATCGTCGCTTCGGTCTCCCCTGAAAAGGTAGCGTTTAACAAACTGTCAGATAATGCAATGTCAATCATCTCTCTATTCTTGAGTGCCTCTGCGCGCGTGACGGCGCAAGCTGGGAATAAATCAGTGTGGGTGCGTGTATTACCATCATCCGTGCGCTGAGGGAAATCCAGCACTTCCAGGGTAGGAATAACCTTACCTCCGGCTATATCGTTGCCCATTAAGAATGTCACTCCTTAAATCGGCAGCTCGGGGCAAACAGCAACGGGGAAAAATCCAGAAATTAATTTTGACTGTACATGTATGCAGTGAACAGGCCTAGGGATGTAAACCCATTTCAATGCCGCGCAACACAATACCATAGCCGCATGAGGATTCATCATTAAATGGGAGTGCCCTTGCCAAAATGATTGATTGCGAGCCTCCGGTGTCTCGCAAAATGCGCAGTTTCCCAGTCAGTGTTACTAACCCATCGAAGCTAAACGGCTTGAAACATGGATCTAATGTTTCACAACCAGCAGACTCAATCAGTGCGGGGGTCTCAGATTTAATTAAACCAACACCTTTCAGCTGGGTCACAGTCTGTGCAGATTGATGTTGTTCTTTACACTTGAGGGTCAAACAGTTGGCAATGACATGTCCAGGTCTGTGGCAATACAAACATACCCGATCCTCTTTCTTCTGAGCCGGGAGCTTTGGCACGCTACCCGAAGGAGCTGGAGTACGAGCTTTCTCAGCGGCGGCGGTGGAAAACACCGTCTTGTGAGTGAGCACATACTCGTCCGCTAGTACAGCAGCAGCTGACAGTGAATTTACTTTCTGCTCGTTTAAGTAAACCACAATGCGATCCGGCAAACACTGTTTAAATTCTTCCAGTAGAATTAATTCCCTCAACGAGTTAAAATCAGCTGCTTGCACCGGTAACAGGATCAACCGTTTTCAGGATTTGCCTTGGATAAATGAGACCGAAGTTATCTGCGATTTTAAACGGATCATCTTTACGGCAGTGGTCAACCTTATCTAAAGAGGGATTAGACAAAAAATCTTCCAAATCTAACGCTGACATTGTGAACTCATGTGGGCCAGCTGAATTACACAGAAAACGACCTTACCTCTACCCAATATTTAACGTGCGCTCCGGAGATTCTTTTACAAATCGATCCTGGACGAGCCCTCATTTATGTTACAACCCAGCTCGTTGGGGAAAAGGAGAAGCAACATAAAAACCAGTTGTTCTTGGTATATGCCACGTTATTTATTTAGCAGGGGTTAAAAAAAAAACTTAATTGCAATGAAACAAGTGAAAAAGGTTAGCACAAACAGGGCCGGTGGGTGCTGAACAAATCAAAAACTAAATATAACAAAAGGAGGGCTCTAAACTAGAGCTTCTACAGCTCACTAAATAAAAAAAAGGAAATGAAACCTGACTATGAGTTCATAGTTTTTAACAAAACACAACAAGTGATCAGCACCCCTAACCTAGTGTGATTAACAGAAAAAATCTCAGTGATGCAAAATGAGGAAAATACCGGTAACTTGGCCCATAATAACACAAAATCAAGCAGGTATCGAGCTAACAGCGTGGCACGTCTAACAAAGGATCTCCTATCGAACAGCCCTCCTTGAGGATGCCGCTGGAACCGGCTTTCAAATCTGGCGGAGGGACGGATGTCTCTCGGATTCGTGAAGAGGAGGGGAGCACCACCAATCAGCTTCTCACAGGCTGGCATCCTCCTCTCACGAGCTGCCAACACACACACAGGCACACTGCAGCAATAACTGGCAGTCACACACCCGGTGGGGGAGACAGGGCATAGGCCGTAACACCTACCCTGACATATACAAGTCCTGCACAGTGGCCAGAGGGATTTTGAGCCATTCTTCTTGCACAATAGTGGCCAGGTAACTACATGATGCTGGTGGAGATAAACATTTCCTGACTCGCTCCTCCAAAACACCCCAGAGTGGCTCAATAATATTTAGATCTAGTGACTGTGCAGGCCATAAGAGATGTTCATCTTTACTTTCATGGTCATCAAACCACTCTGTCACCAGACTTGCTGTGTGTATTGGTGCTTTATCATCCTGATGCACAGCACCGCCTTAAGGATACAATGTTTGAACCATTGGGTGCACATGGTCCTCCAGAATGGTTTGGTAGTCCTTGGCAGTGATGTGCCCATCTAGTAGAAGTATTAGGCCTAAGAAATGCCATGATATTGCAGCCCAAACCATTACCAATCCACCCCCATGCTTCACTCTAGGCATGCAAAACTCTGGGTGGTATGCTTCTTTGGAGCTTCTCCACACCGTAACTCTCCCGGATGTGGGAAAGACAGTAAAGGTGGACTTTTCAGAGAACAAAACATGTTTCACATTGTCCACAGCCCAAGATTTTTCGCTGCCAGCACCATTGAAACCAGCGTTTGGCATTGGCACGTGTGACCAAAGGTTTGGCTATAGCAGCCCGGCCATGGATAGTGACCCTGTGGAGCTCCCGATGGACAGTTTTAGTGGAAACAGGAGAGTTGAGGTACACATTTAATTCTGTAGTTAGTTGGGCAGCTGTGGTTTTGTTTTATGGATACAATCCGGGTTAGCACCCGGACATCCCTTTCAGATAGCTTCCTTTTGCGTCCACAGTTACTCCTGTTGGATGTGGTTCATCCTTGGTGGTATGCGGACATTATCCTGAATACCGTGGCTTTTGATACATCACAAAGACTTGCTGTCTTGGTCACAGATGCCCAGCAAGATGTGCACCAACAATATCTCCTCTTTTGAACTCTGATATATCACCCATAATGTTGTGTGCATTGCAATATTTTAAGCACAACTGTGCTATTACTCTGCTAATTGAACCTTCACACTCTGCTCTTACTGGTGCAATGTACAATCAATGAAGTTTGGCCACCAGGCTGGTCACATTTAGTCATGAAACCTCCAACAATAAATTGGTCAGTGTTTCCCACAAAGTTTGGAGCATGGAATTGTACAAAATGTCTTGGTATGCTTAAGTATTCATGGTTCCTTTCACTGGAACTAAGGGGCCAAGCCCAGCTCCTGAAAAACAGCCCACCTCCACCAAACTTTACACTTGGCACAATGCAGTCCAACAAGTATCGTTCTGTTTGTAAAAGCAGTCTGCATGCCTAGATGCTTGATTTTATACGGCTGTCGTCATGGAAGTGATTGGAACACCTGATTCTGATTATTTGGATGGGTGAGCGAATACTTTTAGCAATATAGTGTAGCTCTGTACATTTCAGTTCTTTTACTATAGTTTGTCTTTGTTTTTGGTAGAGAAAAATGGGGCTGGTTATCAATTCAGATTTCAAGAATCAATTCGATTTTGATTCTCAAGAGTCAGAATTGATTATCACAAAAATCAATTTCATCCCATCTGATATTGATTAGTTTTTTTGGAGCTGTTATCTGAAATACATGACTGAATAGTTATGCAACATATTAATACTTGTATTATACTGACATTCAACAGTAAATTAATGAAGTAATGGTAGGTAATGATGGCTATAAGGACCAATCCCCCTCCCAGACTGTTGATACAATTCCTTTCACAAACATGCTGTGGGGCAGAATTACCAAACAGATCCAGGGCAGCAAACAGGATAGCAGAAGTATACCTTCAGCAATGGACTGCTATTGGGACACAAATCTGGTGCATTATTAAAAATATTAAGATATATTAAGACCACAATATAAATATTAAGAATTCACCAAAAAGTGTTGCTGTTGCATACAAAGGCACTTTTATTTTAATTTTCTATATGAAAGACATTCTGTAAACAGAGGTTACTGGTTACAGAGTAATGTAACGGTCATAATAACGGTCATTACTGGATGTAAATAAAAATCAATTAAAAGGTACAGTACCTTAGGAAACATAAGTGCCTCACAGTTTTGTGCGAAGTACAAGGCATTCAATTGTGAACAAAGTGTGAACATGTAACTGTCATGACTTGGGAATCTCAATGTTCTTCTGCAAGAAAAGTAGTTCATTAACATGCCTTGGGGTAAGGTAGTTTCTTTTAGCAGTGATGATGTCACCTGTGGTTGAAAAGACCCTCTCAGATGTGACAGTGTTCCTGGGGACACAGAGATATCGCTTTGCCACGAGAGCCAAAAGAGGATACTGCTTTTCATTCTCCCTCCACCAAACCAGAAGATTGTTCTGCAGCTCTGCGGGTCTCCTCACCCTGTACCTTTTGATCTTGTCTTCTGCATCTTCTGCTTGAGTAGTCTGTGCTCCTCCTTCCTCTCTTGGTCTGTAAGCTTCCCCAGGAAAAGACTCCAAGGCACTGGATTGCTTGGGGTTAGGTGTAGGAGGTTGGGGTTCCACCTCTTCCTCCACTCCATCAACTTCATCATCAGCATCATCTTGCTGTGTGAGAGAGAAAAGAGAGAATTTGTATTGTATAGAGAGGTGAGTGAGTGAGAAAACAATGTTGGAGTTGCTTGAATTTTTTCACAGGTCTTCTTAACATTACTTCTTACATTAGATGCTTCTTCCTCCATCCCACTCACTGCTTCAGTCTGGAGTCTGGAAAATGTTCTGTCTCGCTCCTCCTCGCACAAGAATGGCAGGGCTTTAAAGCATGGATCAACAGCTGAGGAGACATGCAGCATGTCCTTCTGGTTCACATATCTAAACTTTAAATTTCCCACATTTAAATCAAATTATACCATCACAGGAGGATAATAGTATTTTCTTTAATTATGTTTCATGTAGGGCGGCACGGTGGTATAGTGGTTAGCACTGTCGCCTCACAGCAAGAAGGTACCGGGTTCGAATCCCGGGCCTGAGGCCTTTCTGTGTGAAGTTTGCATGTTCTCCCCGTGTCTGCGTGGGTTCTCTCCAGGTACTCCGGCTTCCTCCCACCATCCAAAAACATGTATGGGGATTAGGTTAATTGGCAAACTTAAATTGACCGTAGGTGTGAGTATGAGTGTTGTCTGTCTGTTGTGCCATGCGATGAGGTGACGACTTGTCCAGGGTATACCCCGCCTTCCATAATATATATACGTACGTTTACATATACACGTATACGTGCGTGTATATATATATATATATATATATATATATATATATATATATATATATATATATATATATATACACATGTATACATATGTATATGTATATAGCTGGCTTCAGGTTGAAGATATGCAGGACCACCTGACAGAGCTGGTCTGCACAGTCCTTCAGGATTCTGGAGCTGATGCCGTCGGGCCCTGCGGCCTTTCTTGCCTTCATCTTTTTTAGCTCACTTCTCACATGGTCAGCTGTTATGGAGATGGTAGTGTAGTGTTACTGCACTTTGGTTAAATTTATAAAGCGATCATTAAATTGAATTGTAGATTCATTAATCCAGAGGCAATTAATGATGTACAGATGATGGAAAATTACTTATCAATGTTAACTTATGGAGATCAGTCTCTTCTGAAATAGCAAATTCTTTTAGTTACATGGATCTAGCACTAAATATTACCACAAACAAAGACTTGGATGCAATATATGATATTTATTTTATAGCAGGAGGGAGCAATCAGTTATGATAAATGCGATTAAATAATGAGCATAATAAATCAGATTTTGAATTAACAAAAGTAGTAAGTGGGGTAATGAAGAAAACGATGATGATGGTGATGGGTATGTGGGTTTGATAAGTAAGTGAAGAAAGTTATAAAAACATAATAAAACGATTCAGTTTTGATTTAGACTGGGAAGGAAAAATTGAATGGAGAAATTTTATCAGACTTCAACCTAAAGCCAAGGCATGTTGTTTGTGCTGCTTCTTACATGTGCATGGTTAAGTTAGACTCCAGGACTGTCGCCAGGTGTTCTGCTCGTTCGTCCGTGGTTCCGATGAGCCTGCTTTTCAAAACTGTGGACTGTGTGAGATGTCACAGAGGTAGTCTGGGGTACTGGCTCTATACTCGGTCCAAGACGCTGGCAGCGTGTGTCAAAAGGCAAAGACGCGGTGGCTTTGGTTTCAGTTTTGATTGTCGGATCAAAGCTTCTTTGAGGCTTTGCTGGTTGAATAAAATGGTGAAAGCTCTGTCGTCCGATCAGAACTATTACCAAGGTTATTCTGGACGCAACAAAAATCAGCAAAAGTTTGTATGTAAACTTCATAAAAATCAGGAAAAGGTTTGAGCTGCACTTAAGCTTAAGCTGCGAACTAAAAAAAACTTGCTTATATATTTTTTTTATTTTAATATCTGGTGGTGATGATAGTAATGAGATGGTAATGAACACCGCGGTAGGCATCACATGACCGTGGTATTGTGGTGAGGCGGTTATCATCCCAGTCCTGGAATGCACATGGCAATGACACAAATAAGATATGTTTGTGTAGCTAATCTGACATCTTGTACCTGCTTTCTCTTCGCAGGTAGTTTTAGCCATATCTGACATTAGCAAAGATATTCCCATTCACCTGGAGCTGGCGAGTATGACCAACAAAGATTACATGGACAGCATCATGCAGGAGGTACATGTGCAGAAACAGTCACGTCTAAGACAATCACTCTTGAAGTCCTTCACAGAGAAAAGACTAGTGCACTCAATATACACAAATCCCTAAAGAGTTCCGCATATGTAATTGAAATTCTTTCTCTCTTTCCCGTTAGCAGGTTCTGCCCATTGTCAGCTCCATTGGGCTGAACGAGCAGGAGCTGCTCTTCCTCTCTCAAGCTGGCAAGGGGCCTCACTCAGACTTGGCTGCTTGGAATGGCATTCCAGACGTGGGCCGGGTCAGTGACATTCTCCTCTGGATCCTGGAGCAATATGGCCGCACCGAGCCATCTTCTGAAGCAGACCTGACTCGCATTCACTTCCACACGCTGGCCTTCCACATCCTGGCTACAGTGGATCGATACTGGGAAAACCAGGCAGCAGCAGTGATGGCTGGAGCACGAGTAGCTAGCAGTCAGGCCTGTGGCCTCCAGTCTGTAGACATTAACAAAGTTGAACTTAAAGCCCAGCTGGAGTTTCACAGCTCACATACTGAACCACGAGATAAGTTGTATCTGAACCCTGCAGAGCCCGTCACTATGTGGCACAGAGGAAATGTCACCTTCCATTTGACAGCTGTGCTGGTCTGCAAACAGCCACTCCGGACAGTCGGGCTTGGGGATTCCATCTCTGCGGAGGGACTAGTTTACTCAGAGTTTAAGACCCAGCAGCCCTTCTGAGGGTTGACTGAATCTGACAATATCTGTCTATAAGTCTGTTGTTGATTTTTTTTAAACCTGAACCATGTTCTGTTTTCCTTCCTAAAGAGAGTTAGAATACAAACAATGGTGATAGTTTTAAATCCAGCCTGAAGGCTCCTTCATTCTGCTCATTTCTCCTCTCTTCTCCCTCCTCTCCCAGAAACTTGAAGGAAGTGGATCTGACCAGGCTGTGAGGTGTGGCCTGACTATATGCACTTGCCACAGCTTAAAGCCATCTTCACAAACCCCAAAGACTTTTGTTGTCTCACCTAATTTACTTTGACCCGCATATCTTAAGTATGCTGTGCCTTGAGGAAGTGATGTTTTATTCATAGTTCAAAGCCCAAAAAAGACAGCATTACATCATACACTTAGGACATACTGTATTTACAAACACAAACAATGCTGTTTGACAGGAAACTGATGAGCGTCTTATTATGTTGTCTGACTATGAGTGTCTGACATCTAAACATGTAATAACTGTTAACTAGATACACATTTTTGTTAATTGTCTTGAGAGGATAGTAAGAGATGAAATGTTACCAGAGTGTGACAGTTTGTTTTATTAAGTTTTAGCTGAAATACTCCCACTTTTACTTTAGCAATGTTTGTAAGTTAAAGTGTAACAAGTTATCAAAAGATAATTATAATCTCTGTTGTTCATAAATTCCTGATTCAGAGTCTATATACTTTTTTGAGGGGGATTCTCCCTTAAGCAGTAAAGTTTGATTTACTAAAGATCAGCCTTAAAGGTACAATATGTAAAAAATCAAAAGCAACTGGCTGTAAAATCATGTAATCATCTAATATGTCACAGAGACTCAGGAATAATGTTCATATAACATACTGAACTCACCAACAACAACAGTACAGCCAAAATATTCACATTCAAAAAAAATATTTTGCGTACTGCAAATCATGTTGATGTTTTGAAGTCACATTTTGGCCTGATGCGCCACCCTCCACCTATCTCCCAATCACAAAGTCAGTAGTGTGTCAGCATCCGGGCTGCCAACCTAAAAGACCTTGTTATAAATCTGAAATACGTCGTGACAAAGTCCGGAATAAAACAAGGTTTTGTATAGGAGATGCCTTTGAAAGATGGAGATGGCTGAAAGCGGACGGGCAGCAGCAGAGAGATCAGCCACTCTCACCTCATACCCACGGCTCACTTTACCCCGTCCCATTCCATGGTGTCCATGGTGATGCCCAAGGTGGCTGATTTTCATTCAGTGTAACACTTTCAAATTTTTGATCTTCAGGCAGACACCCGGTGCTACCCGCCAGCCTTGGACAGGAAGCAGCACTCCTGATTGGCCACTATCACCGTGGACCCGCGGACCCCACCCCGGAGCTCTGCTCAGTTTACCCCAGCCCTCCACAGCTCTCCTCTGCCCAATTTTACTCCTTCTAAGTGCCCATGGTGATACCCAAGGTGGCTGCTTTTCACTCACTGTAACACTTTCCGTTCCTGTTGGATGCTGCATTCTAGCTGGCAACCTCTAGTCAGGGGGGAGAGTGAGAGGAACACCACTCTATAGTAATTTTAAGTTATTGCAGTACTTTAAGGCCTGTCACCATTTAAGTAAATCAAAGATCAAATATAATTTCCAAATGAGATGTAGGCCATATATTATCAGGGTCACTGTATTGTTTGTTTGTTTGTTTACTGATTTGTTGTACTTTCTTTTCAGTTCTTTTCTCTGAGTTATAAAATGTGACAATGACTATGGAACATGATTGGCTGGCAAATCTTAAAAGCTGGCCAGTGTAACATACACTATGTTGCCAAAAGTATTCGCTCACCCATCCAAATAATCAGAATCAGGTGTTCCAATCACTTCCATAGACACAGGTGTATAAAATCAAGCACCGAGGCATGCAGACTGCTTTTACAAACATTTGTGATAGAATGGGTCGCTCTCAGGAGCTCAGTGAACTGTGATAGGATGCCACCTGTGCAACAAATCCAGTAGTGAAATTTCCTCGCTCCTAAATATTCCACAGTCAACTGTCAGCTGCATTATAAGAATGTGGAAGTGTTTGGAACGACAGCAACTCAGCCACGACGTGGTAGGCCACGTAAACTGATGGAACGGGGTCAGCGGATGCTGAGGCGCATAGTCCGAAGAGGTCGCCAACTTTCTGCACAGTCAGTTGCTACAGACCTCCAAGCTGCATGTGGCCTTCAGATTAGCTGAAGAACAGTGCGCAGAGAGCTTCATGGAATGGGTTTCCATGGCCGAGCAGCTGCATCCAAGCCATACATCACCAAGTGCAATGCAAAGCTTCGGATGCAGTGGTGTAAAGCACGCCGCCACTGGACTCTGGAGCAGTGAAGGCACGTTCTCTGGAGTGACGAATCACGCTTCTCCATCTGGCAATCTGATGGACGAGTCTGGGTTTGGCAGTTGCCAGGAAAACAATACTTGTTGGACTGCATTGTGTCAAGAGTAAAGTTTGGTGGAGGGGGGATTATGGTGTGGGGTTGTTTTTCAGGAGCTGGGTTTGGCCCCTTAGTTCCAGTGAAAGGAACTATGAATGCTTCCACATACCAAGACATTTTGGACAATTCCATGCTCCCAACTTTGTGGGAACAATTTGGAGCTGGCCCCTTCCTCTTCCAACAGGAATGTGCACCAGTGCACAAAGCAAGGTCCATAAAGACATGGATGACAGAGTGTGGATGAACTTGACTGGCCTGCACAGTCCTGACCTCAACCCGATAGAACACCTTTGGGATGAATTAGTGCGGAGACTGAGAGCCAGGCCCTCTCGTCCAACATCAGTGTGACCTCACAAATACGATTCTGGAAGAATGGTCAAAAATTCCAATAAACACTCCTAATCCTTGTGGACAGCCTCCCCAGAAGAGTTGAGGCTGTTATAGCTGCAAAGGGTGGACCGACGTCATATTGAACCCTATGGATTAGGAATGGGATGTCACTTAAGTTCCTATGCGAGTCGAGGCAGGTGAGTGAATGCTTTTGGCAGTATAGTGTACTTCCTGATGCGAGCACATATGTTATTTCATGGGTTTGTTTTTTCTGAGCTTACTTGAGAACATCTGCATTATGGGAGATGCACAGCGCCCAGCTCTCAGAACAATGTGTTTGTATACCTCACATGGCCAGTGAAGGCATGCAGTAATGGAGTCTTAATGCAAAACATACAATAAAAAAGAGGTAGCATGGCATTTTGTACAGCAGAATTTTTTGCACTAATACTATGTGGAAGGTGTGCTTGCAAAGGCGAATCTAACCTTAGATTCATCAACTTCACTCATTTGACAGTTTGTCTTGTATAATGTAACTGTCCACGGGTTTCATTTACTAGTAGGTTATCATTAAAACATGTATGGAAAGTAGTGGAATGATTGTGGTGCTGCTAGTTATTGTGGTGAAAGAGCTTAAAATTAGTGCTGAAATAATTATTTGAGTAATTGATATGTGGACTCACATTAGTCCAAAGAATATTCAAAATATTCTATTGTTTCAGTTTCTTAAACTTATGTTCAAATTTTTTATATTACTTAAGTGAATACACTTGCATTTTAGACTGTTGGTTGCACAAAAAATACATTTGGAGATGTTGTGTTGTGATCTGAGAAATGGTAAAATAACATATTATGACAATTGTAGTATTACAAGTATTACTAATACTTAGTAAAATTAATTAATTATTATTAAATTAATTAATTATTATTATTAAAAGTAATTAATTATTAACTATTATCATTTTACAGTAAAATATCTATTGCAGAAGTATACCCATTCTCACTAGTGACTAAACAATAGGAAGATAATCAACAGAGTATATTAGTAAAAGGTATAGCTGCAGCTTTTCTTTAAATAGTGAGGCGTATCCGAAGAAAAGCTAACAGCTCAATGGCTCACAGTATCTAATGTAATAATGGCACCCCCTCTTCTTGCGAGGAAACACCTGAGTAGATGTCTGCTAAAAATTAAACACATGCACTCAATTACAAACCTGGCAACATTAAACACTTCAAATGATATGAAGTATATTATAGCTGCTCCTGCACAGGAAGTATCTTTCTGTTGCAGTGGCAATTTGGAGTGACACTGTGGTGAAGGTGTTGTGTGTAGGGGGCGGTTTGGGATTGGGCCGACTTCACTGAGACATGGCGAGGATGCCATTTGTAGTGTGTGTGGAAATGACCAAATAACGCCCGACAACACAAAACCCTTTCACCACCAAGTGCCAGACCAAATAAAGTCACACTGAAGCTGTGGAGGGCACTATCATTGAAGGAGGAGAGTATAAATAAGACAAGCAGGTATGGGACGCCCTCCTCACTCCAACAGAAAATGGAAGCACTTGTCGCTATGGCAATAGAAAAATGCCTACTTTGCAGGAGGCTGCATTAATCTCAAATCAAGTGATTCCACGTCTTTCAAACCCAGTGCCATTTGACATTTCCAATCAAACAAGCAAAGCCAAATGAATTTTGCTGCCAATTGCGCTTACATTTTAAGGTGCCAGGTCTTTTTTTTTTTCCTAAATGAAGACCGATTGGATTTCTGTTTTGCTTATCCTTTACTTACTTCAACAGATAACGTACAGAGTTAATTCAAGACAAACATTTTACATTTTATAGCAATAGTGAAAGCAAACCACACCCTCCTGATGATCAGTTCACTGACAATTGCTGCGCAGGTGACAGGTCATCAACATAGAGATGCGCTTGCTTTAAGCACCAGAAAAGCTGCAACATACTCCCAGCTAGGGCTGAACGATTTATCGTTTTCAGATCGAAATCGCGATTTTAGACAACGCGATCCTGTGTCAAAGCTGCGGTTTTGTGCAGCACTTCTGACTGACAGGATCTGTAGTTTTAATTATTTTACATGTACGTGCCGTCTCCCTACCGTCCTGCCAAGCTCACCAATCTGGCATGCTACTCGTGGACAGATCACGCTAACCAATCAGTGTATTAACCTGCTGCTCCTTCTTTGTAACGTTAACGTGTTTAGAAAGTACTTCAGCAGAAACGGAGGCGGAGGAGGGAATTGAATCTCCAAGACAAACAGCACAGCTGTCATTAGGTGGTATATGGGGTTTGAGGCTGCAGACGTGCACCAGAAACAGGAACTGTGCGTAAAACCTGCCGCTCTAAAGTTGTAACATCCAGCAACACAACACAACCAACTTTTACCGGCACTTGAAAAATCACCGCAGACATTTGCATGAGGAGTGCATGATGAAAAAGTCCGGTGAAAAGTCTAATGGAAATGATTCACGTGCTCAGATGTTACTCGGGACGAGGGGACATGTCCCCCTCAGATTGACAGTGGCGCTGACCCGTCTCCCCACTTTCCAGTGTAAAGAGACGAACAGCACCGGTGGAAAAAAAAGAGCATAATGTCATGGCAGCAGCAGTGGAAGCTCAGGGTTTGTTTAGCCCGCGGTGTATTCAAGAATGTCGGACTTTCCAATCTCCAACTCAGAAAGTCGGATTAATCTCCTCAAAAAGATATTCATGCTATCTGCCATTGACGTAAACAGTAAACATGTTTTGTTGTACGTCTATAAGGCTGGAAGCGCAGGGAACACTACACTTTGGGGTTATGTTGAATTGAGCTCCAAGTTCCATCTGTCAGTGAACACACCATAATGCAAACGTTCACTCCTCAGGGTCCTAAAGAGTAACAGGATGCAGCCTGCGCTGTCGATCATCATCAGAATGTTGTCTAGTATGTCTACCATGATAGAGCCTTAATTACACAAAAATAACCTATTGAGTTGACATCATAAAATAATAATTATCATTATTGATGACATAAAGTCATTGTGTAATTTTCTGTCATGTTTGTAAAGGTCACTGTACACTGTGAATATGGCACTGAAGTTTCATTTGAAGAAAACCGTGATTCGAATTGAAATCAAAATATCTGCCAGAAAAATCGCAATTCAATCTTTTCCTAAAATCGTTCAGCCCTTGTCACCAGTACATTTTGGTAATTTATGATTATTAACTTGAAGCGTTCCCCCTATGTAAGGTTACTGCTAGAGCAATTGCCCCTGTACTGCTACAATTGTTTTCAAAGGTGGGAATTCCCCAGGAAATACTCACTGATCAGGGAACCGCCTTCCTGTCAAACACATTAAAACAGGTGTATGGGTTGCTGGGTATTAGAGGGGTCAAGACCACTCCCGACCATCCCCAGACTGATGGCCTTGTTGAAAGATATAATCAGACATTGAAAAGCATGCTGAGGAAGTTTGTGTCTGTCAATGGCTGAGATTGGCTGCCCTACCTGATGTTTGCTTACAGAGAAGTGCCTCAAGCATCCACTGTGTTCTCGCCTTTTGAACTCCTGTACGGCTGGCAGGTGCGCAGACCTCTTGACCTGCTCAACGATGTCTGGGAGTCACCTAAGTCCACCACCGCGGGGGCCCCTCATCAATGTTCTACAAGGTAACTATTTCTGTTTTGTATCCTGCAGGTCTGAGTCTGTTTCCCTGGATGGGGGATGTGTCAGCGCGTGGGGCGCCTCCCTGCCGAGGACATAAAAGGGGCCTGGCCTTGGAGAGAGGCGGCGGAAACTTGGCTTGGCCGTTTTGTTTTGTTTGATTGGAGATTCATTATGGTTGCTTGTTTGATTTAATTAAAACAATAGACGTGAATTGATGCCAAGTCCCGTTTTTTTATTGTTTGTTCGTTACCTGCATCGGTAACAAAAGGGGGCTCGTCCAAACAGTTTCTCCGCCTTTACGCATGACCGGTATCGGGCCTACCTGCGTCTTTTGTTCTCAGTGCCTTATGCAGCAGCATGGTGCACACCTTTGTTTTCACTACGCCTAGAAAATAAGGCCTGATCACTTCGTTGGAGGAAGTGGAACGATCTGCTGTTTAAAATATCGTCTATATGCCCAATAATTTAAGATTCACAAGCAAGTGTATTGAGCAGTCGAGTTGGATAAATATACTGATTGCTTAATAATTTATTTACACTTTATTGTAGCTGTTATTTATACATCTTTGCATCTATGTACAGGAGTGAAATGCATTTAGCTGATTAGATAATGTCATCACTTGTGGAAAAGTTCCTGGAAGAACCGTCCAGGGCTGCGTTTGATATATTGACCAAAAACCAGTTGATACAGCTAGCTGATCATTACAAAATTGAAATCCCGTCTGCACCTCTTAAAGGAGATATTAAAAAGATTGTGAAGTCGGCTTTATGTACTATGCATGTGACTGAGGCGTGCAATTACGCATCTGAGAGGGACGTTTTATCTGAGGAGGAAAATCCTACATCTCCTAAACCTGCGGGAAGCTTGACTTTTGAGGAGCAAAAAGAATTGCTACATATTCAGTTGGAGAATGGCAAATTATTACATCAGATGCAGCTTGCTAGGCTTCGGCTTAATCAAGAGAATGAATGCACTCGCCGAGCATTGGAGCAACAAAAGCTTGAAATAGAAGCACAGCGTTTAGAGCTGATTAGACAAGGAAAAATACATACGCCCGGTGAAACAGAGGATAATAAGGATATTCTCACTAGTCTACGCTTGATTCCTCCGTTTAATGACAAGGACGTCGATACCTTTTTTCTCTTGTTTGAGAGAGTGGCTGATGCACAAGGCTGGCCTAGTTCACACTGTGTGCTTATGCTTCAGTGCGTTCTTACCGGAAGAGCGCAGCGGGCTTTCTCTGCTCTAAATTTGGAAGACTTGCGTAAGTATGAAACCGTAAAAGATTCAGTCTTAAAAGCGTACGAATTGATTCTAGAGGCTTATCGGCAACGTTTTAGAAATATGAGAAAAAGGTCAGATCAATCTAATGTGGAGTTTGCGAGGGAGTTGTGCTTGCAGTGCCAACGATGGTGCGTGGCCGCTAATGTAAAAACCTATGACGCATTCACAGATTTAATGGTTCTCGAGCAGTTTAAAAGCACATTGTCAGACCATGTGGCAACATACGTAGCAGAGAAACAAGCTAAGGATGAGGCTAAGGCTTGCGATTTTGGTAGATGAGTACGAGTTAACTCATAAAGCTCACCTGTGCTCGTCAGAAGGACAAAAAGGTAGTGTCTCTTTTTGCAGAGAAAAGAGTCTGAGGGCTAATCCGCTTCAATCTCCAGCAGATCGTTCAACTGGTAAATCTGACGCAGACATTTGCTATTACTGTCACGGGAAGGGACACTGGAAAGGGAACTGTCCAGTGCTGAAATCTAAGTCCCAACCCCGCTTTTCTTATGTAAAACCTGACATGTTGACAGTATCACCTGTTAACTTAGAAGTTACGTCAGCTTTGGGGGGGACCAGATTCTGATTACTCCCCATTCATTTCAGACAGGTTTGTTTCCTTGGTGGGCAGTGAGGAGAAAATTCCTGTGAAAATCCTGCGTGACACAGGGGCGTCGGAATCTTTCATTCTAGACTCTGTTCTGTCGTTTTCACCCTCTTCAAGTTCAGGCAAGTCTCTTTTAGTTAGGGGAATTGATCTAACTACCTTTAAAGTCCCTTTACATAAAGTCATGCTGTACTCAGATTTAGTTAATGGAGAGGTTGAGTTATGGGGTACGTCCTGCTCTCCCTGTGAGATCTGTTTCTGTGATTTTGGGAAATAACTATGCAGGGGGGTGTGTTTGGCAGGATAAACCTGTACCAGTACCTTTGTCTTCTCCTCATAGACAGGGCACTGATGTATTTGCAGCTTGTGCTGTGACCCGCTCGGCAACTCGTGCAGCTGCAAAACCCATGCAACAGGTGGCTGCAGAGAGAACTAGATTTGCGTTACCAGTTCTTCTTTCGAATTTCTCCAATGAAGACCTAGTTAGGGAACAACATGCAGATCAGTCCCTGTGTTTATTGTTTATCCGTGCTGTCTCAGCTGACACTTTTGAGAGCCTGGCTCATGGATACTCTGTTCAGAATGGGCTGCTTGTGAGAAAATGGACACTTTCCACGGCTACATCAGTGGGCGAGCCCTGGTTACAGGTTGTTGTGCCTGCCACGGCTAAACATGCCATGATGAAGACCGCTCGTGACATATTAGGGCATTCAGGGGTGAGAAAGTCATGTGACCGCATTATGCATCAATTCTATTGGCCGAGAATAAGGAAAGATGTTGCGGCGTACATTAAAACGTGCCATATCTGCCAGATGACTGGTAAGCCTAATCAAGTCATCAAGCCTGCCTACTTCTACAAGTGGTTCTAGGTATTTGTTGACCATCATGTGTCAGGTTACATGTTACCCTGTTGTCTATCCACTACGTTCTATCACCACCAGGTCCATTGTAAAGGCCCTTTCCCAGTTCCTCTCCATTTTTGGTATACCAAAGGTGGTCCAGACTGACCGTGGATCCAATTTTACATCTCGTGTCTTTTCTCAGGTTCTGAAGCAACTTCATATTAAGGATCATCTAGCCTCAGCCTACCACCCTCAAAGCCAAGGAGCCCTTGAGTGTTTCCACCAGATGCTAAAGTCTCTCCTTCATGCTTATTGCATGGAGTTGGGACAGAGCTGGGAAGATGGATTACCTTGGTTACTCCTTGCTTCAAGGGAGGTGGTACAAGAAAGCACAGGGTCCAGCTCGAATAAACTGGTCTTTGGCCATTCGGTGTGTGGTCCTATGGCTGTGCTGAGGGATGGCGCAGGCCTTCAGGAGCCACCAAAACCCTTGTGTGACTATGTTAATAGTTTTAAAAGACGTCTTTATGAGGCCGTTCGGTTGGCCTGTATAAAGTTGTCTGTTGCTCAGTCTAAGATGAAGAAGTGCTACGATCAGAAAGCTCAGGCCAGGGTGTTCGCATTGGGTTTAAAGTGCTGGGTCCTCTGCCAGTTACCTCCTCTCCGTTTCATGCCAAGTTTGCTGGTCCTTACACTGTGACCAGGAAGGTGTCAGATGTTAATTATATGATTGGTACTCCTGACAGGACAAAAAGCTCCCAGCTTTGTCATGTGAACCTGCTTAAGCCATATCATGAACGCTCTGATACACCTGAAGGAGGCACGGTCGCACAACCGGTGGCCTTAAGTGGTACAGTAGCGTCTCCTGTCTCTGCTGTTGATCCTTCGGTGGCAGCGCAGGAACAGGAGGAGATCGGGGCACCTGATGATGCTGTTCTGCATGCACACCTTAACAACTCTGAGACGTTGAAAAAACTTCCGCAGTTGTTACAGCACTTGACAGGGGAGAAACAGGTTGAGTTGATTAATTTGATTAACGAATTTCCCATGCTGTTTTCAGATACTCCCACTCAGACCCATGTGTTGCAACACGACATAGATGTTGGTGAGGTTTCCCCGATCAGACAGCGCTTTTATCGTGTTTCTCAGGAAAAATGTAAACACATTGACACCGAGGTGGAGTACCTCCTTAACCATGGACTGGCTGAACCCTCTTTGTCAGCTTGGGCTTCGCCCTGTCTTCTGGTTAACAAGCTAGATGGTATGTTCCGATTCTGCACGGACTATCGAAAACTCAATGCTGTCACAAAGCCTGACAGTTTTCCACTTCCAAGGACCGAAGTCTGTGTAGACCAGGTTGGATCTGCCAGGTTTGTTAGCAAGTTTGACCTCCTCAAGGGTTACTGGCAAGTCCCGTTGACAGATTGGGCAAGAGAGATTTCTGAGTACAAACTCATATAAAGTTATGAGTTTTGGGTTGAGAAATGCACCGGCCACTTTTCAGCGCCTAATGAACACAGTTGTTGCAGGTTTAGAGGGCTGTGCAATGTATGTGCACTTGGACCACATTAGAGCTCTTTTCCATCGGTTGTCTGACGCCCACTTGACCATCAAACCTTGCAAAGTGTGAGGTTGCGAGGGCGACAGTCGTTTAACTGGGAAAGGTGGTGGGTCAGGGACAAGTGCAGGCGATTCAGGCTAAAACTTTGGCCATTGACCGGTACCCCTCACCCAAGAATAAAAAAGAGTTGATGCGCTTTTTGGGTATGGTAGGGTTTTACCACAGTTTCTGCCCCCACTTTTCTTCTGTGGTTGTGCCGCTAACTGACCTCTTGAAGTCCTCTGTGAGGTTTCACTGGTCTCCTCTCTGCCAATCAGCTTTTGTGGGTGTAAAAGCTCTCCTCACTTCCTCTCCTGTCTTGGCTGCGCCCCAGCTGAACTGGCCTTTCAAACTGTACGGTGATGCTTGTCAGGTTGGAGCTGGTGCTGTATTGCTCCAGGAGAATGAAGAGGGCATTGACTGTCCAGTCAGCTTCTTTTCCAGGAAGTTTGCTTCCTATCAGTCAAGCTAATCTGTTATTGAGAAGGAAGCGCTAGCGATAATATGGGCACTTCAGCATTTCGAGGTATATGTTGGGGGGGGCAGTTTCGCTTGTAAACTATTGTGATCATAACCCTCTGACATTTCTCAAGTCGCTCCAAAATCCAAACCAGCGGTTGTGTTGGGCTCTGTTTCTACAGCCGTTCAACCTAGAGATACGTCACATTAAAGGCTCGGACAATGTGATAGCGAATGCTTTGTCCCGGGCACCTACAGATTAATGTGTCATGTTTGTTACCCCATGCTTCCCTTTCTGTCTTCTTTGCTGGGAAATGATTTTGGTGGTAATTTGGTGGATAAAGGGGACTAGACCTGGCTTCTGTACAATTTTTTTTCTGTTTTTTGTGTCCCTGTAATGACTTTGTTACCCATTAGGCATATTTGGTGACCTTGATGAAAGTGGTGAAAAGAAAGTAATGATTTTTGGTTAATAGTTGTGGGCATAATGACTTGTGAAGGCCTACAAGCCTCTTGTTAAGGGGGAGGGTGTTACGGCCCGGGGGCCTCTCATCAATGTTCTACAAGGTAACTATTTCTGTTTTGTATCCTGCAGGTCTGAGTCTTATGCCAAGGACATAAAAGGGGCCTGGCCTTGGAGAGAGGTGGTGGAAATTGGCTTGACCGTTTTGTTTTGTTTGATTGGAGATTTGTTTTGGTTGCTTGTTTGATTTAATTAAAACAATAGACGTGAATTGATGCCAAGTCCCTCCGTCCTTTTTTTTTGTTTGTTTGTTTGTTACCTGCACCGGTAACAGGGGTTAAACTATGTTTGTGTTTAACATTGTATTTCCTGGGCCTATGCAATGGTCATACCTTTTGTTTGTCAATATGGTCTCACCCAATTATCCAATTTGCTCATCAGGCTGTTTGTATAAAAGCGGCAGTTTTCTCAGTCTGGTGGTGGGACTTCAGGAGAAAGGTTGTTGGTGATTGTTGTGAAGCCAAAAGAGCGGTTTGCGGTTTACGACCAAATACGATGACAGCATCTGGGGCCTCATTTATCAAAGTAGCGTATGCCAGGAAATATAGTGTGCTCCAACATCCACGTTCACGTTCTGATTTATTAGTAGTGAACTGAGTGTGGAAACTGGCGCAGCTCCATGCCAGCTTCATAGCTGCCATACACCAGGTTATGATGCTCTTCAAGTGTAGACTTATAGCCAGTGTTTAGACAACCCTCGCGTTGATTTTTGTTTTGTATTTTGGGTTATTCACACTTTTTGTTTAGTGAACTGTAAATAAATCTGCAGCGTCGTATTTGCACCGTATGCCCTAGTTGCGCTTCTTTATTTTCTGTTTGGTGGCCATCCTGTCGTGAATGTTGAGTCGGACGGCTCACGTTATCACACAGAGCCTGCAGAAAATGTAGCCGCTCACTCCGCCTTCTTCCCAGTGATAGACTCAATCCCAAACCGACCCCTACACACTTGCCTTCCATTTGCGCGTCAAGGGCCACCCCAAACCACGTTGTGCGATGACAGCCTAAGCAGGAAGCGCGACGGCAAAATGAGGAAACAGCATAGGAATTTATGTTTGGCATGTGACCAGTATTTCCCTTACACCTTTGTCAACAGTGGTAGTGTAGTAGTGTAGTTTGCATGACAAGAATGAAGACAGAAAAGAAGAATGGCTGACCGTCTGAGAAACAAAAGATCTTCAATCTGAGCCTCTACAACCAAGATATCCAATAAGATTGATGAGGAACTTGGTAAAGAAATTCCTAATCCTGATGTTCTTGAAGAGTTAATGGAATAATTGTTGGAAAAAAAGAATGTTTGGACAAGATTGATGTGGAAATTGAAAAATAAACAAAGATGGATGATTTAGAAGAAGTGGCAAGAGCCATAGAATATAAGGAACACATAACTCGAAAAAAAAAAATAAGAAGAAGAGTACTCAGGAAAGCACAAGGAGATGCAGCTTCTGTGTTGTCTTATGAAGCAGACTCCATGCGTCATAATGTGAAATTGCCAAAACTTGTGATTGATAAATATGCAGGAGATATCAGTCAGTGGCAGTACTTCTGGGGACAGTTTGAGACAGCTGTGCATCAAAATCCCAACCTAACTAAAACAGACAAGTTCAGCTTTCTGAGGTCATATCTCACAGGCGCAGCTGCTAAAGTGGTCACAGGATAACCATTGACTGAAGCCAAACATGATAATGCCATTCAACTGCTACAAAACAGGTTTGGCCAAAAGGATCTGGTTATTAATGCTCATATGACCAAAGTTTTGAATATTAATCCTGTTAGAAATGCCAGTGACATAAAAGCATTCAGATATTTATATGGTAACTGTGAAATACAGATTCATAGTTTGGCTTCTACGGGAGTCATTTCTGACACATATGGTAGTTTGCTATGTCCCATTCTGATGAAATTTATGCCTGAGGAGATGACTCTGGAGTTCAGCCAACAAAAGGATGAAGATGATGTCTGGAAAGTTGAGGAACTGATGAACTTCATACAGAAGGAAGTGGATAGCCGAGAGCGGCTAATATGACCAAGAAATGCAAAAGAAATGCAAAAGAGCGCTCAAGTAAGGAAGGTGAAAAGGGAAATGCACATAATACGACCAAATACGATGACAGCATCTGGGGCCTCATTTATCAAAGTAGCGTATGCCAGGAAATATAGTGTGCTCCAACATCCACGTTCACGTTCTAATTTATTAGTAGTGAACTGAGTGTGGAAACTGGCGCAGCTCCATGCCAGCTTCATAGCTGCCATACACCAGGTTATGACGCTTTGGTCCGTTGGCGACACTTAGAGTGGATGTTGGGGAAACTGTCACTGGTTTGTAAACAGCTGTGCGCGGAGCTGTGATCGGCCTTGAAGCATCACAGGAGGAGCCAAGCGCTGCCAGAGCCACATAGATGCTGACCACGATCGGACACCGACCGATCGAGAGTGAGCCATCTGACCCTGAGCCGGGCCATGCCACCTGTGTTGGACTGGATCATCCACACGTCAGCCAGGCATATTGAAATTCGCATACAATGCAGTTAAACAGGTCAACATTAATGTGCAATTTGCAGCGATAGCTGGATTTCCTGATGTAATCAGAGCGATAAATAAAAATAAAATGGTGCAATAAAAGCACCATCACAGTATGCAGATTATTTGTGATGTGCAAATTAATGTGACCATCATCACTGCGAGGTGATTTGGTTCAACAGGCGATTCATACATCCTAAATAAAAGCATGGTTGGGAACGGGCTGTAGGTGGGCATTGTGCAGGGCGGCTGGAGTAAATATTGACTGGTCATCAATCTTCTCCCTGACTCATGGGTTGCATGTGTGCGTCCCATTTTATCATCTACACACGTGCGTAAAGTTACAAATAGCTTCATTAGCATCTCTCCTGAATTGTAATCCTATTTCACATCAGTGTGATCCATCTAGTTCAGCACATGTGGCGTCTAATCCCAGCGAAGAGCCTATTTAAATGAATTTGCATATGTATATATGGGTGTGATGAGGGAGGAGTCCGCAACGGCGACATGTGCGCTCAATTCCACACTGATTGGGATCAAGGGAAGCTGCATGGATTCTGGCATTCGCACTGTTTGATAAATGTGGATTTTTGACAGCGTACGCCACCTCTCATTATGAATGCTACGCACGTATTGATAAATGAGGCCCCTGCTCTCCATGCTTCAAATTAAGACAGACAATTTTGTTCCTTTTGTGAGAAATATGACCTAAACATCGCAATGAAATGTCTGTGTCTGAAAAAAAAGAGAAGCTGAAAAAACAAGGAAGATGCTTTGTGTGTTTTGGAACCAGACATGTTGCCAAGGATTATCGTACAAAAGGCATTTCTTGTGAAAACTGTAACCAACGTCATCACAAAGCCCTTTGCTCATATGACGGAAAAGAATCGACTAATCAAACATCAGATGCAGTGATTTCAGTGTCTCCTAGTGAATCAAAGCAAGAGACAGTCCTCCTTCAAGCTGCACCTGTCTAGATAGATACTCCAATCAAAAGACAATTCACCCGCTGCCTATTAGACAGAGGGAGTCAGCGTAGCTTTGTGCGTGTAGATATCTAGCTATATCACTATATTGCCAAAAGGTGAGTTTACCTTGGAAAAATGAAAACAATAACTTGTCTTCCAATTATGATGTAGCTAAGAGACATTTTGATCAGCTTATTATGAAGTTTCAAAATGATGTGCCTCTTTTTGATCAATACAGAGAAGTCATTCAGGATTATGTCAGTCAGGACATCATGGAACCTGTTGAAAATGTTGTTTCTAACAACCCTATTTATTATCTTCCACACAGAGCAGTCATTAATGAGGAGCATTTAACCACTAAACCAAGAATAGTATTTGACACTTCTTCACATGCTATGGGCTGTCAAGCATTAAATGACTGCTTAATGACAGGCCCTAATCTGAATCCTGAGCTGCTCAGTGTATTGTTAAAGTTCAGACAATACAAAGTGGCATTTATGGCTGACATTGCAAAAGCTTTTTTTACAGATCTCTATACGAGAGCAGGACCGAAATGCATTAAGACTTCTCTGGACTGATAACTTGCCTAAAATTCATGAAAAAGCCAATATCCACATCATGCACATCACCAGAGTTCCATTTGGAGCATCCACAAGTCCTTTTCTTTTGGCTGCACCCATTAGAAATCACTTGATTAAATATCAACAGCTGTATCCTACTGTGACATACACTATATTGCCAAAAGTATTCGCTCACCCATCCAAATAATCAGAATCAGGTTTTCCAATCACTTCCATGGCCACAGGTGTATAAAATCAAGCACCTAGGCATGCAGACTGCTTTTACAATCATTTGTGAAAGAATGGGTCATTCTCAGGAGCTCAGTGAATTCCAGCATGGAACTGTGATAGGATGCCACCTGTGCAACAAATCCAGTCGTGAAATTTCCTCACTCCTAAATATTCCACAGTCAACTGTCAGCTGTATTATATGAACATAGGAGTGTTTGGGAACGACAGCAACTCAGCCACGAAGTGGTAGGCCACATAAACTGACTGAGCGGGGTCAGCAGATGCTGAGGCACATAGTGTGAAGAGGTCGCCAACTTTCTGCAGAGTCAATTGCTACAGATCTCCAAACTTCATGCGGCCTTCAGATTAGCTCAAGAACAGTGCTCAGAGAGCTTCGTGGAATGGGTTTCCATGGCCGAGCAGCTGCATCCAAGCCATACATCATCAAGTGCAATGTAAAGCGTTGGATGCAGTGGTGTAAAGCACGGCGCCACTGGACTCTAGAGCAGTGGAGACGCGTTCTCTGGAGTGACGAATCACGCTTCTCCATCTGGCCATCTGATGGATGAGTCTGAGTTTGGCGGTTGCCAGGAGAACGATACTTGTGGGACTGCACTGTGCCAAGTGTAAAGTTTGGTGGAGGGGGGATTATGGTGTGGGGTTGTTTTTCAGGAGCTGGGCTTGGCCCCTTAGTTCCAGTGAAAGGAACTGTGAATGCTTCAGCATACCAAGACATTTTGGACAATTCCATGCTCCCAACTTTGTGGGAACAGTTTGGAGCTGGCCCCTTCCTCTTCCAATGTGACTGTGCACCAGTGCACAAAGCAAGGTCATGGATGACAGAGTCTGGTGTGGATGAACTTGACTGGCCTGCACAGTGTCCTGACCTCAGCCCGATAGAACACCTTTGGGATGAATTAGCGCAGAGACTTGAGAGCCAGGCCTTCTCGTCCAGCATCAGTGTGTGACCTCATAAATACGCTTCTGGAAGAATGGTCAAAAATTCCAATAAACACACTCCTAAACCTTGTGGACAGCCTTCCCAGAAGAGTTGAAGCTGTTATAGCTGCAAAGGGTGGACCAACGTCATATTGAACCCTATGGATTTGGAGTGGGATGTCACTTAAGTTCATATGCGAGTCAAGGCAGGTGAGCGAATACTTTTGGCAATATAGTGTATGCACTTGATAAGTGTTTGTATGTAGATGACCTAATTTGCAGTGCACCTAGTGTGCAAAAAGCTGCCAGTTTATTCATGCAAGCAAAAGCTATCTTGAAAGATGCAGGAATGACACTGTGTAAATGGAACACAAATTCTGATGAATTGAAAAATCTGTGGAAGAAAAAAATGGAAAACCCAGAAAGTGGAAATGTTGAAGTGTAAAGCACTATGTCCAAAGTTCTTGGACTAACATGGAGAATGGAGCTGGATGACTTCATGACTTGAGAAACCTGATTGAATTTTAAAGAATAAAAGTAACACAAAAGGGGCATATTACAAGCTGCTGCACGTATATTTGATCCAACTGGATTTTGTTCCCCTTTTACCATCAGTCAGTGGTGCAAAGAGTTACCTGACATCAGAAATATTAAAATATCCAGATGTTATCAAGCGACGCTCAGGAAGCAGAACGATCATATGAAAAAAGAAGTGCATGTCTTCAGTGATGGCAGTGAAAGTGCATATTGTGCAGCTGCTTATCTATGAGTCATTCCAGAAGGTGGTGAGTGCATTGTATCTCTTATAACATCTACAAGAGTAGCTCCACTAAAGAAAGTTACTCTACCCAGATTTGAGTTACTCGGTGCACTTATTGGAGCTAGACTTAGTAACTACATCATCACACATGGAAAAAAGCCAAGTGAAACTGTGGACTGACTCAATGATAATTTTGCACTGGATAAAAAAAGTTCAGCAAAACAGTGGAAACCTTCTGTGGAAAACAGAGTCCAAAAGATACGGAGTTTAACTGCACCTGCACAGTGGAATCACTGTAGTGCAAGTGAAAATCCTGCAGATGTTGCAACAAGAGGAAAATGTATCAACAAATTAAAGGAAAATTCAATATGGTGGACAGGTCCAACCTGGCTCAAACAAAGAGACATACGTTACTGTGAAACTGAACTTGAACCACAGGAGAATGCTGAAGAAAATCTGTAAGCTATGGAAGTTCTGACAAGTTCTGAAAATACAACAAAAATGGAATTGCTGGAGTTGAAAAACTATAGTGACCTCAGTGTTACATGTAACTGCTTGGATAAAAAGATTCATCCACAATGCTAAAGGGAAACAAAAACACACAGGAGCATTTTCAGCTGAGGAAATAGCTGAGGCAGAGCTTTATTGGATTCAAATAACGCAGAGCAAAAGTTTTTTTCAAGAAATCTCCCAGTTGAAAAAAGGTCAAGTAATGTTTTCAGTCTGAAATCCAGCATTTCAGTCCTTTTTTGGATGGCAAAGGAATATTAAGAGTGGGAGGTAGATTACAGATGACTAGTTGGAAACAAAAGCATCCCTGTATTTTTCCAGTTGAATCCAGATTCTCAGAGCTGATAGTGAAAAAAATGTCACCAACAAGTAATGCATTCTGGTTTACAAGATACTCTTAGTCAAGTAACAGAGAGATTCTGGATAATAAAAGGAAGACAATTAAAGAAGATAACTGTAAATGCTTGTTTACTCTGCTGTAAATGTAAAGTCATACCTGCTCAGCAGATTTCTGCTCCTTTACAGAAGAAGCACCTCCTTTTGAAATCACAGGTGTGGAATCACAGGTGTGGATTTTGCAGGACCTTTATATTGCAAGTCTCAAGATAAACCTTATATTGCTCTTTTCACCTGTGCAGTCACCAGAGCTATCCATTTAAAATTAGTGACTGATATGACTGCAGAAAAATTCCTACTGCCGTTTCGACATTTTGTGTAACGCAGAGGACTTTATAACAACATATATTCTGATAACGCAAAGACATTCAAGAGAGCCCATAAGGAATTGAATGTATTGTGGGACTCCCTGTCATCTAAAGAATTGCAGGATTTTTTTGCAGTAAAGTGTATTTCCTGGAAATTCTTTGCAGAAAAAGCTGCTTGGTGGGGCGTCATGTGGGAGAGATTGGTTCGGTCAGTGAAAACCTGCTTGCGCAAAGTTATTGGAAAAGCATCTTTGAGTTATGAAGAAATTGAAACAATTCTAACTGAGGTGGAAGCAGTTAATTCTCATTTTATCACTTTCACCCACACAAGCAGTGAAGAACCTGTTCCACTATCTCCATTACACTTTAGTCAGCATCTGACTACACTTCCTCCAACTGTCAACGCAACATCAGCAGTACCTGACGTAAATCAAAAACAGTTGAGCAGGCGTTGGAGATATAGACAATGGATTGGGTATATGTTTCGGATTCGATGGAAAAAGGAGTATCTCATGGAATTGAGATCAGCACTCTGCTCCTGTCCTGTAAAAGGACCTTCAGATCTAAAATTTGGAGATGTTGTATTCGTCAATGAGGATAAACTGCCCAAACATCTTTGGAAAATGGGAAGAATCACAGAAGTATATATGGGTAGAGATGGAAAGGTACATTCTTGCCTTGTCATGCTACCTTCTAAGACTACTCTGAGAAGACCAGTCCAGCTGCTTTATCCTCTTGAATGAGTGATGAGCTGATGGGAGTCATTCTCATTGGCTGGGAGTAGGGCTGAAGGATTTTAGGAAAAGATTTAATTGCGATTTTTCTGGCAGATATTTCGATTTCAATTTGATTCACGATTTTCTTCAAATGAAACTTCAGTGCCATATTCACAATGTGTACAGAGTGACCTTTACAAACATGACAGAAAATTACACAATGACTTTTTGTCATCAATAATGATTATTATTATTTTATGATTTCAACTCAATAGGTTATTTTTGTGTAATTAAGGCTCTATCATGGTAGACATACGAGACAACATTCTGATGATGATCAACAGCCGCAGGCTGCATCCTGTTACTCTTTAGGACCCTAGGGAGTGAACGTTTGCATTATGGTGTATTCACTGAAAGTTGGAACTTGGAGCTCAATTCAACATAACCCCAAAGTGTAGTGTTCCCAGCGCTTCCAGCCTTATAGATGCACAACAAAACATGTGTATTGTTTACGTCAGTACCAGATAGCATGAATATCTTTTTGAGGAGGTTAATCCGACTTTCTGAGTTGGAGATTTATATTTGTATATATATTTATATATATATTGGAGCTTGGAAAGTCTGACATTCTTGAATACACCGCGTGCTAAACACAAAGGCTGAGCTCCCACTGCTGCTGCCATGACATTATGCTTTTTTACCGGTGCTGTTTGTCTCCTTATGCTGGAAAGTGGGGAGACAGATCAGCACCACTATCAATCTGAGGGGACATGTCCCCTCGTCCCTAGCAACATCTGAGCACGTGAATCATTTCCATTAGACTTTTCACGAGACTTTTTTGTCATGCACTCCTCATGCAAATGCCTGTGGTGATTTGTCAAGTGCCGGTAAAAGTTGGTTGTGGTTCCGCTGGATGTTACAACTTTAAAGCGGCAGGTTTTATGCACAGTTCCTGTTTCTGGTGCACATCTGCAGCCTCAAACCCCAGATACCACCTAATGTCAGCTGTGCTGTTTGTCTTGGAGATTAAATCCCCTCCTTTGCTTCCGTTTCTGCTGCAGTAATTTCTAAACACGTTAACGTTACAAAGCAGGAGCAGCAGATTAACACACTGATTGGTTATTGTGATCTGTTCTCGAGTAGCATGCCGCTTCAGATTGGTGAGCTTGGCAGGACGGTAGGGAGACGGCACGTATATGTAAAAATAATTAAAACAACAGATCCTGTGTCAGTCAGAAGCGCTTCACAAAACCGCAGCTTTGATGATCACAGGATTGCATTGTCTGAAATCGCGATTTCGATCTGAAAACGATAAATCCTTCAGCCCTACTGGTGACCAGACTGTGTGAGCTCTAAGGGCCCTACAATGTCCATGCCTATCACAGGCAATGGCTGAAGAAAGTATGGTTTGACTTTGTGTTTGCTGCATAGCTGGCATGTGGGGCATGTTTTGCAGTGTCTTTGTACGTCAGTATACGATCCTGGCCAGTAAAATATGTCTGCAATTCTCTCCAACATCTTAACACTCCCCAAATGAGCAAGGGACATCATGACCCAAACACAAAATCTTCTGCCTCAGACAACTTGGTATTTCTAGCTGCTCTGCACTGCCACCCTCAGGCTGATGATACAACAAGCCATCCCGCAAGATGTAAAATTCTCCCAGCAAAGTCCTTTTCTGGCCTGTGCTCACCCCATCAACTTCAACAGCTTTGTTAAAGCACTCTCTCAGTGTGTCATCATCTCTTTGTAGCTGCTTTAAATTACTAGGAACTTCCCAGATATCCTCCCCTGCTTCCGGAACTGTCTCAAGCTCTTCACCCGACATGACTTTAACTGTGCCAACTAGTTTGTCATATCTTCGCTGTCGGCACGTCTTCCTGGCTCTTACTTTTAAAGGGGGACTAATATCCTCTCCACTGAAGGGCATGACATTTGACAAATTCTGAGTGGCTGACTCCTCAGCCTGAATCTTCTTAGCCTGCACCCTGGTAGCAACGCAACTCATTGGTAGAGTAGCCTGCACCAGGTCTGGCAGAATCCACACATCCTGACCTAAAACCACAGGATGACTCAAGCCTTTAACCACACCAACCTCTAACTGGAACATGCGGTCTTGCACCTTAACACACACTAGTGCAATGGGATATTCATGTTCATCCCCATTTACACACACCACTCTCAAATTTCTCCCTGTCATAGCTTCAGGCTGCTGAACCAGGTGGGGTTGCACCAAAGTGTGGGTGCTGCCTGTGTCCCTTGCTGGTTTATCATTCACACTGACCTCCAATACTGGCACTCTGTTAGCATACATAGTCTCAGTTACCGGCCTAGGCACCAAAACCATACTAGCACCCTTTACTTTCTTCACAGGGCAAACTCTAGCCCAATGACCTGGCTTACCACAGTAATGACACACAGCCTGTGTGTTAGCAGGTGTGTTAGTGGATGTGTCTGTAGGTCTAGGCTGAGGATGGTGTTGTGGTGGAGAATGTCTAGTACTTGGACCTCTGTGTACTGCTCCCTGGGCCAGGACCAACTCCACTCCCATGTCCCACAGACTTACCCTTCGGAGGTGCTCTGCTGGGGCCTTGGAATCTGAAGTCCTTGGGTCCGCGGCGGGCTCCCAGGAAAGAATCCACCAGCTCTGCTGCCTTCAGGCCCGTGTTGGGGTTATGCTCTTTTACCCACACCCTCACCTCTGGAGACAGAGAGCGTAAAAACTGTTCCAGGATGACGACTTCACCAATCTCCTCCACTGTACACTCAGCTGGCCTAATCCATTTTTGGTACAGGTCCTTCAGCCGGTTGTAAAACACTTTCGGAGTATCGCCAGGTTGAAGGTTCGGTTCCCTGAACTATGTCCGGTAGCTCTCGGCACCTATCTCATATTTAGCCAAGATGGCATCTTTCACCTTGTAGTAATCCATTGCCTCGTATGGGTTCATGGCTACGCCAGTCAGGTATGGCACCAGGAATGTAGCCCACTCACTTGGAGGCCATCTGTAGGCTGTAGCTAACCATTCAAAGGTGGTCATGTACTGCTCCACATCATCGCCATCCTCTAGCTGAGGCACCGCTGCTCTGGTCCAGGTCACTGGAGCTGGTGCTGCTGGATCGGGAAACAGGGATGGTGAGGCTGCTGGTGAGGCTGCGGGTAGCCTCACCTGCATCCAAGGGGCTGATGCTGAATACGCTGATGCCGGTGCTGCTGTGGATGGTGCTGCAGGTGGTGCTGCCGATGGAGCTGGATACACTGACGCTGATGATGTTCCTGTCGCTGCAGCAAGCTGAGCAACAGGTGGTGCTCCAGAGGGCATCCAGGGTGGTGGTGGTGGTGCTGCTGGGGCAGACCATGTTCCATCTCCCCGCTGCTGCTGTCCTCCACTGCCACTCCTGCGCTCGGCCTCCAACTCGTCACGGACGTTGTTCAGCTGGATTTGAACACTGTGCCACCTCTGTTCTTGCTTCAGCATCTCTCGCTCCTTGGTCTGCATAGATTGCTTCAGCAGATTGTAGAGGGCTGAGAGGTCAAACGCTTCTGGCGGTCTGTCAGCGTCTTCATAGTGTGCCTGTGGCTCTCCTCCCACAGCTCCTTCGACCTCCTCACCCGGTAGCTGACCCATGAGATCGGTGTTCGTCATCTTTCTGTAAGCCATCTCACTCCATAATCGCACCCTTCTTGTTGGCCTCTGTCTCAATATCGGCGCTACAATCCCACTCCTGACAACAAATGTGATAACGTGAGCCGTCCGACGACAGGATGGCCACCCAACAGAAAATAAAGACGCGTAACTAGGGCGTACGATGCAAATAAGGCGGTGCAGATTTATTTACAGCTCACTAACCAAAAAGTGCAAATAACCAAAAATACTTTCCAAAATACAAAACAAAAATCAACACGAGGGTTGTTTAAACACTGGCTATAAATCTACACATGAAGAGCAAACCGCTCTTTTGGCTTCACAACAATCACCAACAACCTTTCTCCTCAAGTCCCACCACCAGACTACGAAAACTGCTGCTTTTATACACACAGCCTGATGAGCAAATTGGATAATTGGGTGAGACCATATTGACAGAAAAAAGATATGACCATTGCATAATGCTACTCCACCTTCCCAAAATTAAAATACATGCATGCGAAATCTACATCTCCCCATAAATATATACATCCGCAAAGTAAAATACATTTATAGACAAATCACCATCAACCTACAAAATACAATGTTAAACAAACATAGTTTAACACCCCCCAGTAAATCAATGTTTCTGATTGGCTCACTGGGAAACAAACCATCCCCCTTCCCACAGCTGGGGTTTCCCAGGGGAAAGAGAGTTGGTGGACCAGGAAGTGTTTGTAAGTGTTTGTGTGCATTGTGTTTGCAATGTGTAGAAAACAGACTGAAATGGGGCAATGGAGTGGTATCGGCAGATACCTCACTGAACACTGCAATGGCTGGTCACTCAGGTGAGTACCGAAAGTTTTTGTAATGTTGGTGTGACAAAGGACTCCCAAACGCAGTTGCCGGCTCCGTGGCTGAAAGCACACACACGCCAAGGGCATCCGGGTAAGTGTCTGAACTGAAAGCGGTAGCAATCTAAATTGCAGAGTGAGGGGCTAGCACGTTTGTGGAAAGGTGGGGCTGCCTTTTCACACTCTGTAAATAAAGTTTTGAAACCGTCCTTATCAAACTATCCTCTGGTAGAAAGAACAGCCAGCAACACAGAAAACAGCACAAGTAATTCTTAAGCCCCATAAAGATTTTTTTAAGGCAAACCACTTTTTACTCTAGGCTTTTCAACGTGTATGTGATGGCTAACGCTAGTAGAGCAGCTAAAACTCAAATGATAACGGACCATGACTATGACAGGATGGCCCTGCAAGAGGCATGTGATGATGAGGTACCAGAAGAAATGTGTGACATTGTGTGCGAGAAGATGATTGTTGAAAACCCTCATAACCATACACCACTACCCAGCCCAAATCCCAAGAAACTGAGATCAAAGGCTCCAGACAACAAGCAGAGTGAGGTTACAAATGAAACCATCTTAAATGCAATCCAAGCTCTGATAAAGATGATTTGGTGAACAGGACAACAGGCTGAAAGTCTTTGAAAGTCGGATGGACGCAAACACACAAGCTGTGAGAGAAAATAACGAAGAAATACGCAAAATGAAAGAAGAAGTTATGTCACTGAGAAAAGAAAATAGCTCACTGAAGCATATGTGTTTGGAGCAGGCAAGATATAAAAGTGGGAACTCAGATTGATGGGCCTTCCCGAAAAGGAAATGGAGGACACTAGAGAGACTGTGAGACATTCTGACACAAGTGATCCTGCTGTCAGTAGAGAAGCTCCTTTTTCTTGCCTTTTTTGCGCATGGAACATCACACTCAACAGGAGTCATGGTATTATTTAATAGATTTCCAGGCAGTATAATTGACCATAGATGGGATACTGAAGGTCACTGGTTAATGGTGGTAGTGGAGATAAATGATAAACGTTATATCCTAATATGCATTTATGGCTATAACAACAAAGCAGTTAATGCCAATCTCTATGCAAAATTAAGCCAGTTCACAAATGAATGGAAAACATCATATTCCTCAGATAAAGTGATAATAGGAGGACACCACAATATAGCCCCAGACTCTTGGTTAGATACCCCACAGGTATTCTCGACCTATACATAGTGACACACTTAATTGATTACTGGAGAACATCAAATCCAACATCTGTTCAGTATACTTGGTATAACTCTGCAGAAACAGTCAATATTCAAGACTAGATTACTGGCTGATTACATGCGAGCTATGCAACGATATTTTAAAATGTGACATATCAGCATCTCCGCTCACAGACCATTGCATGATAAGTCTAAATTTAGTAACATCCAAGCAACATCAGAATTCTCCAAATATTTGTAAGTTTAATAATGACTTACTAGGGAATGTTGGATTTTGTGATCAGGTGAAGTCTCTTATCTTAGAGGTTGAGAAATTAGATATGAGTGATACTAGTAAATGGGAATGGTTTAAGTTTGAGGCCAAACGAATAGCAATTCACACAGGTAAAAAACTGTCACACATAAGTAAGCAAAAGCAAAATGATTTAATCGATGAAAAGAGTTCAGCATATTTCTTCAGACTTGAAAAACAAAGACAGACAAAGAGAACAATAAGTAAGCTTAAAACAAATGATGACATCATATTAAAAGATCAGGGCCCGTATTCCTAAAGATTCTGAGAATCCTCTCAGAGAGCCCCTAACTTAATCTAAAAATTCCTAGCAATGAGTCTTAGCTTATAAGTGATTTCGGAACATAGATACAGTCGGCAAGCAAGGGAACGCTCACAAAACATCACTTCCGGTTCGCACCGAGGGGAAAAACAAACCAGTTTCCTCAATGCTCAGGAGCTGCTGTGTGCCCTTTTGCACAACTAATAAGATAAAAAAATTGATATCTAAAGTTTTATATTTTGCCAAACCGAAACACAGAGTCAAGGAGAAGAACCCAGTGGATTCAAGCGATCCGGAAGGATGACTTTGGCCACCTGTGGGATCCAAAATCCAAACGTGTACATCTGTAGTCAGCACTTCATTACAGTTATTAACACAATAACAGTGTTAGATTGTTTCGTAGTTAACGTGAATGTGCAATTACTAGTTTTAATAGAAGTTAACTACTACGTTATGCAGGCTACATTGCCTCATTACAAAAGCTAACGAGTATACAAAAACACAGCAATGCTAATAACACTGGTGGTAGCTTCTGAGCTTTCTGCAGTTAAAATTTATCGATCTCCCCTTCTATCCCCTTCTCATTTTGTTTGTGTAGCTTGCTTGCAACTGTCTTGCCCTATGCTTAAAAACGAGGTCATAACCCACCCAGACTACATACCCCCGCTGTACTACCTTGAAGGTAGTTGATGATTGATTGATGATTGATTACTCACGCTCTACTCCGAAACGTATTGTGTAATGTCTGACCTTTCCAAATTTGTTAATCTTCTTGTTTATGTTTGTATTGTCTGTATTGTTGTTTTTGTTTAATTTATTGTCCTATGTTCACGTCTCTATTGTAAAGTGACATCATTGTGTCTTCTCCCTCTTCTACTCTCTACCCCCCCCTCCTCCCCATTCCAATTCTCCTGGGTTCCATTGATCTTCTCTCCATCATATCATTTAGCTTTCATCCTCTATTTAAATTGAGACTTGTATATCTTTCATCATGCAAACTCTGAACTTAATAACATGGAACATACGTGGTATTCGTAATCAAACAAAAAAAAAACAAAATCTTTAATCATCTTATCAAATTGAAGGCAGACATATGTTTCCTACAAGAAATTCATTTAACACATTCAGAACAACAATACCTAAAGAATAAACAATATGATAAAATATTTTTATCAACTTATAACAGTAAACAAAGAGGTGTTTCAATTCTAGTAAGTAAAAATATTCCAATTATCCACAACTCATCTATTATTGATCCAGAAGGAAGATTTATCATCATTAATGTATCTATCAATGACACTACCTTCACCCTAGCTAACATTTGTGGCCCCAACAAGGATGACTCAACCTTTTTTCATAGCTTCTTCCCTTTATTGTGTGATTCCACAAATGTTATATTGGCTGGAGACTTTAACACTGTCATTAATCCCTCAATTGATCATTCTAATACATCAAGCAACCTAAGAAACTGGCACTCCACAGATATAATAAAACAAGATATGGAGGATTATGGACTTTGCAATAGTTGGAGAAGAAGGAACCCATCATTGAAAGAATACTCATATTTCTCCCCTGTGCATCAATCATACTCCAGGATTGATTTTTTCCTTGTAAGTAACTCACTCATGCAACATATCCAAGAAAACAGAATCCATTCAATCATAATTAGTGACCACGCTCCAATTTCACTATTAGTAAATACTCAATCACCGATCAAACCTCCAACAAGATGGCGTTTCAATACTTCTCTCTTAGATGGTCCTGATTTTACCTCCATGATCCAAAAAGAGTGGGCATCCTTCCTGGAGATAAACGACTCTCCAGAAATCACACCAACATTGTTATGGGAAACTGGCAAAGCAGTAATCAGAGGTAAAATTATATCATACTCATCACATAAGAAAAAGGAGCAACAGAAATTGGAAAACAATCTGGAACAACAAATTAAACACCTAACTAATCAAAATGCCAATAATCCCAGTGAAGAAATACAAAATAAATTCAGACTGCTCAAAAAAGAACTTGAGACTATCATACACAAGAAAACAGATTTTCTTATTCAACAGTTAAAATATGAGAAATTTCAATATAGTAATAAATCCTAAATTCCTAGCAAATTTATTACAACATAAGAAAGGAAAAACACTTATACCATCAATAATAGATCCTATAGGCAACATCACACAAAACCCACAGGAAATAAATAATGTATTCTATAATTTTTATAACAATCTCTACTCGTCAGACCACGACCCCCACCAATCAGAAATAGACAATTTTTTTTAACAATTTGAAACTACCTTCACTACCCAAGGAAGAAGTAAATAATTTGGACGCACCTATCACTATTCAAGAACTCAATCAAGCTCTTAATAAGATGCCAAACAATAAGTCACCAGGTCCTGATGGATTTCCAGCTGAGTTTTACAAACATTTTTGGGATATCTTGTCACCACTATTTTTCAAAGTCACAACAGAAATCAAAACGACCTCCACCATACCAACCCATATGAATACAGCAGTCATAACACTCGTATTAAAACCAAATAAGGATCCAACATGCCCCTCTAGCTACCGTCCAATCTCATTAATTAATTCAGATCTAAAAATTATTACCAAAACTCTAGCATCCAGAATAAAAAGAGTCACCCCCCTGTTAATTCACCCGGACCAAACAGGATTTATTAAAAACAGACATGCCTCAGACAACACTCGTAGACTGTTTAACCTAATCAATTTATCCCAACATCAGCCAAATCAAACAATAATTGTATCATTAGACGCCGAAAAAGCTTTTGACAAAGTTAATTGGTCCTTCTTATTTAGCACACTGTACAAATTTGGCTTTGGAGAGTCGTTCATCCACTGGATTAGGATTCTCTATACTGCACCGAAGGCAACAATAATCACAAATGGGATTATTTCACCTAACTTCACACTTCACCAGGGAACCAGGCAAGGATGCCCACTCTCACCATCTCTATTTGCTATTTTCATTGAACCCCTTGCAGCAGCTATAAGACAAAATACAAAAATCAAAGGAATTGAGGACGCCAATACACAACACAAGCTTAGTTTATATGCAGATGACCTCCTCTTATACCTACAGAACCCCTCAGTATCACTACAGGAAACGTTCAATATCATTAACAACTTTTCCACCATGTCTCACTACTCAAAAAACTGGAATAAATCAACTATTTTACCATTATCAGAAGACACATGGGATTCTGCAGCCCAAAGTCATTCCCTTCCACTTCACACTGGCAATATAAAATACTTGGGAATTAACATCTCTCCCAGGCTGTCAGAGTTATTCAATCTCAATTACACCCCATTAATCAAATAGATAGAAGAGGACCTCAAATGCTGGACAAAATTACCACTCACCCTAATTGGAAGAATAGCCTCAATAAAAATGAAAATTCTGCCCCGGATCACTTACCTGTTTTCAATGATTACCACCACCCCTACCGACAAATGGTTTAAAACATTAGATTCACTAACTACTCAATTCTATTGGAACAATAAAAAGCCAAGGATATCACTTTCAACACTACAAAATAAAAAATCACAAGGTGGATTAGAAGCACCAAATTTTCTATATTACTTCCTCTCAAACCAATTGCAATATTTATTCAAATGGACACAAAAGCAAAATCACAATATCCCCTGGTTAGCCTTAGAACAAAGTATATGTAAAACAACATCAGTCACAGACCTTCCCTTTTTACCACAATCAATCCAAAAGCTGAGCTACTGTAAATACTCTACAATCCACACAACTCTGACAGCCTGGTGGAAAACCAACAAAATCACTAAATCATCGCTTGCCCCATGTAAATACACCCCAATCTGGCACAACCCTGATTTCAAGCTAGGCAACATCCCTATCTATTTTCAAACATGGCACCAGAATGGAATCACCCATCTCTACCACCTGTTTCCCGACAATCAATTAATTTCATTTGATACTTTAACCCAGGAATACGGGGTTGGGAGAGATCAGACCCTACAATACCATCAATTAAAATCCGTAATGAAATCCAAAATTAAGATAGTCAACAACACACTCCAACCACGTAAATTAATGGAAGAAATTATGAAATTTAAAACCTCAAAAAAAATCATCTCCAATCTGTATAAACTTATTTCTAGCATAGACACCACAATATCACTCCCAACCACCAAATGGGAAAACGACCTGGCTCTTGCTCCCAATCCTGATTTCTGGATACAAATCAATGAAAATATTTTCTCCATGACTACCGACACAAACCTACAGTTAATACAGTATAAAACGATCCACAGGTACCACATTACCCAGAATAAAATGTTTCAAATGAAATTAACAGACACAAACATCTGTTCACAATGCACAGCGGGTAGCACAGATGACTATATGCATGCCACGTGGGTCTGTCATCCAGTTTGCACTTTTTGGACAGCTGTCACTGACAATCTTTCCACTTTCTTGGACTGCAGAATCCCATTGTCCCCATCACTGTGCCTACTAGGAGACACCACACAAATCACTTTCCCTCTAAAATACAAAAATCTATTATTGGTCTCTCTAACTATCGCAAAGAAAATAATCTTCCAAAATTGGAAAACTAAAAATTTGATCCACATTTCCCATTGGTTCAACTCTCTCACAGAATACATCTCAATTGAAAAAATATCTGCTCGCAAAAGGAACAATATGTCTGCCTTTAATGATACTTGGAACAAAATCTTAAGTCATTTAAACCCAAAACAAAATCTATCAAACCAAAACCACGTATGGAACCATGAAAACCTCCCCCCTTAACATACCACTCTAAATAAGTCTATCAAATTCATACTCCCCTTCTCTTCTTTCCTCTCTTCCCTTTTTCCTATCCCCCATCTATCTGTTCTTGTTCTGTGTAAATCAGTTTGTCTTATATGCTTGCTTAGTTTGTTAGCTTATTGTTGTCGATGTGTTTGATCTATGTTTGATGTTCCCCTTTTCTTTTTGTCAGCACTTTGTTCCCTGGCTGTTTCTTTTTTCCGCTCCAAGTCAATGTGTATTGTAATTATTCATACTTTTTATTCTCATTTTTTTTACTTCTCCTTTTTGAGGTGTCCTTGTTTTTTTTTTTTCTTTCTTCTTTCTTCTCCCACTTACCCCTGGGGTTGCTCTCCACTTTGCTGGGCCTACCTGGCCTTTGCTCCTCCTCCTGGAGGCTGGTTGTATCCAGTGTCTCACCTTCTGAGCCCTTGGGCTGCTGGATTCATGCTCTCTCTGGGGTCCTGGGGGTGGCTGCTGCTGGTCGCTCCTGGGGCGCTGCGGTGGGCCCTGGGGCTTGGGGTGGGTCGGCCCTCCTGTTGCTCCCCCGCCCCTCTTCCTGCCTCTCTGCCTCCTCCCTCCTCGTCCTCCCTCTCCTCCCTGCCGGCTCCTTCGCGCCCCTCCTCCCCTCCTCCCCGCACCTCGGGGGGCCCTCCGTTGCCTGGGGCGGGCAGGGGGGCCGGGTGGGCCCTCCCCGGGGGTGAGCTCCAGCTCGCTCTTCGGGGGATCCTATTGGTGAGGGAGGCCAGAAACAATAGGTGCTGGCTGGGGCCCTTGATTCCGGGGCCTGTGCAGAGTTGGGAGGTAGTGGAGGGGAGTGGAGGTGGCCTTGTCCCTTGTCTGGGAGGGCTGCTGTACATATACACTTTTAGGCACATACAGGGACACGTCAATTAGGGCCCCGTGGCAGTGTGGGGGGGGCGATTGGTCGTGGGGTGGGGCAGACTGCAGTGTTTTGTGGCATTGTGTCCTCCCCGTCTCCCTCCTGCTGCATCCTCCCACTCTCCACTTTTAATGCAGCGCACACAATCACACTTTGGATGGAAGGTCTTGGTTGGCTAGGGGGATTTGGGTTGGAGCAGACTGCAGAGTACCCATTCTCTGTGGTCCTTCAACCCTCCACCCTGCCACCACTACTGCCCATCCAACTTTTAATGCACCACACTACACTCAGGGTTGCACGCATGCACAATGTAGGGCGAGTATTTCTTCGTCAGGGATCGGAGAAATATAGTAATAGGGTCTAAGGGTGGAAACACACTTTATGGCATCGCTGGTGGGGCCTGGCCCCTCTGGTTTTCAGACATTGGGAATGGTCAGTCACTGACTTGCTGTTGCTGCGGGATCCCCGGGGTCTTGGTATGGTTGTCTGGGACTTCTCTGGCGTGCTGATGGGCCCCCTGGTGCTGCGACTTCTAGTTTGTTGCGGGGCTGGAGTTGCTGACTCGGTCGGTTGGTGTGGCTGCAGCAATTGCTGGCGGCTCGTAGTGACTTGGCTCTTGCTTGGGGATGGGGCACATCTCCGGGATCGAGAGCAATGGATCTGCCGCGCCATCCCGGGACAAGGTGTTGGGGGATACGCAGGGCACCCTCCAGCTGGCTACCTTTGCCCTGCTCTTGCTCTCTAGATCTGCATCGGGCCCCGGCATCTGTTCTTCTTGGCCTGCACCTGGTAGTGGCCCGCTTGTCGTTTGGCTGGTTACCCTCTCCTGGGTGGGGGTGCCCGGCTCCCGGCTCTTCCCCTGGTCGGCTGGGGGCCTCCTGCCTCCTCTGGGGTGGGGGATGGGGGTGGGGATGGTGGTGTGGGGGGGTGTGGGTGGGGTGGACTTGGGGTGGTGGGGCGGTTGGGGGTGGGTGTTGGGTGGCGGGTGGGCCCTCTTGTCCCGGGCCTCCTGGGCTTGTTCGTGGCGCCGTTGGGGCGTCTGGCTGTGCCTTCCCTAGGTTCCTGGAATTGTGTGTTTCTCTGTGGTTCTGGCTGGCTCTCTGGGTGAGGCCTCCTGGGTGTTCCTGCTGCCTGGGCGGGACGGACACTCGGCCAGCGGGCCCCTGCTCAGTCGTCTTAGCTGCTCTGGGCTTCGGTGCCAGTCACTCATGCATGTTGGTTCAGGGTGTATGAATGCCTGTCGTGTCCCATTGTTGAGTACTGATGGGACCCGCCAGAATGGGTGAAATCACTCTTCGGGCTTCACATCAAATTCATGCTTCTTATGCATTCTTACATCTCACCTTCGTCCCTTAGTGCCCAACTTTATTTACTTATTTATTATTATCATCATTATTATTGTTACTGTCTTTTCTGTCTTCTTCTTATTTCGGGGAGATTGGTTGCTAGGAATAATGCATCTTATATTCCTGATTTCTAATAACACTGCATGTTTGTACCCCTTTCCCATCTATCCTATGTTATCCTGTCTATCATCTGTTTTCCCCCTCAATCACAAAAGGTGCAGCACTTTCCTCTCTGGCTCATAATAAGAAATTCTAATAAAGAATGATAGCTTAGTTTCCAGAGAGGGCGGGGACCAGTCACACAAATGCACAAAATATCATACTTTTCTGCAAGATAAAAGTAAGCACCAATCTCATAAAAAGTTGACACCTGCCATACTGTGGTGTTTTACGATGGGAAGAGGTGCTGACAAAAAAACAAAAAAACAAAAAAACAAATCACTTCCCACAATCTCCAAACTTATGCTTAATTGCCGATTTTACTACAGCGACAGTATCAGTCATTCACCTCCAACCCACGCTTGTAGCTCTCGCCATCGCTAAGAAGACCATCTTGGTTAATTGGAAGGATAAGAGAGCAATCAACATTACCCATTGGCTAAACCTCCTCTTTGAGCATATCTCACTTGAGAAAATATCTGCTTCCCGAAAGAACCAATTGACATCTTTTACAGAAAAATGGTCTCCATTTATTAGAGCTCTCAATATAAATCCATAGTCTATTCTTGTTTCCCTTTTTTTTTTTTTTTTTTTTTTTTAAACATTGTCCTACATTTTTTGGCAGAAGAAAAATCTCTATTTATTAGAGCTCTTAATATAAATTCATAGTCTGCTCTTGTCTGTTAGCATATGCCGACCCCCCTCATAAATTTGAGCTGTTCCAGAAAATATTCATTCTCTCTGTGCCTTTGTTCTGATCCCTAACTTGTATCCTCTTCTCTTATATTGCAGTTGAATAACCATCTCTTCATTAAGGAATGATGGATCCAGGGACTCCAAGGCTGGGTGCTGGCACAAGGGGATTACTTTTCCTCTTGTCCCTGGTGTTGCTCTACGATTCTGAGAGTGCCTGGTCGGCACTCTCTGAGAGGCCTGCCCGGCTGTGGCCACTCCCCCCGTGGGTGGATGTGTCCGATGTCTCTCCTTTTGGGCCCTATGGCTTCTGGGCCTTCGCTGTTTTCCGGGGTCCGGGGGGGGGGGTAGTTGCCCCTATCTCCTCATGGCGGTCTGGCTGGCTGTGGGGGTGTGGGGCGGGAGGGTGCTTCCCAGTTCCTTTCCTGCCCGTGTCCCCTCCTCTCTTCTCTCCTGCCTGCCTGCTCCTCCTCCCCCCTCTCCCGTCCCCGGGGTGTCTGGGGGTCCTCGTCGCCAGTGGGGTTGGCTTGGGGGCCGGGGGCTCTCTTGGGGGGGGGGGGGTGCTCTGGCCCGCACGTGCTCAGGCAATCGGACCTGCATATCACCACTGGAGTTCCAAGCTCAGCTTGCTCGATCCTCAATCCGGTTCGGACGCGTTCCTGGGCTGTGATGGGGCCAAGCCGGATGGGGGCTTGCGCCGTTCCCAGCGGAGCTGGTCTCCTCGTGGTTGGGGGGCGGATCAGTGTTACGGTGGGACGGGGGGGGGGGCCTCCCCTCGCACACAAGGGGGCATCCCGGGGCTTGTGGGGGAGCGATCTGGGTCCGCCGGTAGGGGGATTGTTTGCCGGACAGCGCTGGCTTGCGCATTTGGCTCCCGGCAGGTGGAGTGTGTATCGATCCTTTTCGGCTGTGCTGGCTGGTCGCTGCATCTCTAATTCTGCATGGCTGCTGGGGCTCTGCTCTGAGGCTGCAGCTTTCAGGGTCATGGTGTTGGTGGGGCCTGCTGGTTTGTGTGGGATCTCCCTGGCCCCTGGCCTCTTGATCCTGGGGGCCCAGTGCTTCAGGAGCTATGCCCATCTCTTCTACTCCCCTCGCGGCTCTGTTCCCATGGGCCGGGTCCACACCAGACTGCCTCTTAATGTGCACTTCACATATCTTGCACCTCACTATACATAGTCACATTTAGGCACATATAGGGACTCAACACATAGGGCTTTGAAGACAGGTGGGGGTGAGGACGGTGGGAGATTTGGTGGTGCGAATTGCAGTGCTCCAGGGCACTGTAGTCTCCCCCTCTCCCACCCACTTGCCCCCCCTGCTCTTCAATTTTAATACAGTAAACACACTCACACTTTTGGGGGGGTTTGGGGTGGCTTGGGGATTCGGATTAGGGTTGGCTGCAGGTACCCTTATCCTGCAGCCCTCTGTTCTTCCCCTGCAGCCTCTCCTGCCCTTCCATCTTTTAATGTACCACATTACACACAGGGTAGCACTAAACACGTTTTGGGTGATAGGCTTCCCCGTCTGGAACCGGGGAAGCCCATAAATAGGTTGGGATCACTAAATTAAATTAATGGCCATTCTGGTGGGACCCTGCCCCCTCGAATCTCGGGGCTGCGAGGGGGGGGGAGGTTGGGGGCCTGGGGGGTCCCCTTGCAGCTATGATGCTGTGGCCTCAGTGGCGGTGCCACAGCAGCTGGGTTTTGGGGGTGTGGCGGCTGGTCAGTATGGTCGGGGGGCTGATGGTGGGCTCTTTGCTGGCCGGGGGTTGGGTGAGTGGGTCGGCGCGTGCGGTTGCTGCTCCCTGATTGGTGGATTCGGCCTGCTCTCGCCCGTGCTCTCGGTTGTCTCTGTGGGTGGGGTGGGGCTCCCTGTCGGATTCATACTGGCGCTGGTCCGTCCCCCCGCTTTTCCCTCTCCCTTTCCCTCCTCGCCCACACTGGCCCCATGGTTTGCGTTCGGACCCGGCTTCGGTCGCCTTCTGGCTGCCGCCCGGTGATGGCCTGCTGCGTGCGGGCCCGGTGCTCCCTCGCTCTCTCGTCCCCCCTCCCTCCGGAGGGGAGCGCTCGGTTCGCGGGTCTTGCCTCATGGGCGGCGGTGGCCTCCTGTCTCCCCGGGTGTTGGGGTGGCTGGGGGGGTGTGGGTTGGGGATGGGGGTGGATGGTGGGGTCCAGACCTTATTAACTCCTCCTGAGTCACATTGATGAGTACTGATGTGAACTGCTAGTATGTGCCAAATCATTCGTCCGACTTCTCACTAAGGTCATATTTTCCTCACATACTTCTTTCATTTGTGTTCTCGGTAGCCTACTCTATACGGTTAGGTCCTCCACTGCTCTGGTGTTCAATACTGTTGGGTGTTGGGATGAAGGTGTTAGGAATGACACAGTAGCTTACACGTTTTTTTTATTCCAATAGCACTGCCTGTCTGTAAACTTCCCTTTTTGTTTTGTCTTATCTCCCTGTCTGTCATTTATTTCCCCCTCTTATCACCCAGGTGTAGCACGTCCCTCTCTGGCTTATAACAAGAAATTCCAATAAATAAAGTAAGATTAGATTCCAGGGAGGGCCGGTGATGGTCACATACACGCACCAAATATTAATAGCTTTTGCTGCAAGACTAAAATATGCATAATCTCATGAAACGCATCAGAGGAACTGCTTTAAGCTGGTTCAAATCCTACTTATCGGATCGATCACAGTTTGTTCACATTAATGATGAGTCCTCCATGCAGTCCATAGTCAGTTATGGAGTTCCTCAAGGTTCTGTGCTTGGGCCTATTCTATTTACTTTATATATGCTTCCTTTAGGCAATGTTATCAGGAAACACTCCATAAACTTTCACTGTTATGCAGATGATACTCAGCTATATCTGTCATTTAAGTCAGACGAATCCAGCCAGTTAGCTAAACTCCAAACATGTCTTCAGGATATAAAAACTTGGATGGCGCACAATTTCTTGTTGTTAAATTCAGATAAAACTGAGGTTATTCTAATTGGCCCTGAAAATCTCAGAAATAACCTATCTAATGACTTATTTACTCTAGGTGGCTTTGTACCAGCCTCGAACACCACTGTAAGGAATCTAGGGGTAATTTTTGACCAAGATATGTCCTTCAACGTCCACATGAAACAAACAGCTAGAACAGCTTTTTTTCATCTGCGTAACATTGCAAAAATAAGGCATATTCTCTCCCAAAACGATGCAGAAAAATTAGTCCATGCATTTGTAACTTCCAGGCTGGACTATTGTAACTCGTTATTATCAGGCTGCCCTAATAAGTCTATCAGGACTCTCCAGCTGGTCCAGAACGCTGCAGCACGTGTTCTGACCAGAACCAAGAAAAGAGACCATATTTCTCTGGTGTTAGCCTCTCTGCACTGGCTCCCTGTAAAATCTAGAATAGAATTTAAAATCCTCCTCCTCACCTACAAGGCACTTAATGGTCAGGCACCATCTTATCTTAAAGAGCTAATAGTGCCTTATAATCCTGCTAGAACTCTACGCTCTCAGAATGCAGGACTACTAGCGGTTCCTAGGGTTTATAAAAGTAGAATGGGAGCTAGAGCTTTCAGTTATCAAGCTCCTCTTCTGTGGAACCAACTCCCTCTTTCAGTCCGGGAGGCAGACACCATCCCCTTATTCAAGAGTAGGCTTAAGACTTTCCTTTTTGATAGTGCTTATAGTTAGGACTGATCCAAGGTTGACTCAGGCTGCCTTGGATCAATCCTTAGTTTTGCTGCTATAGGTCTAGACTGCCGTGGGTGTTTCTCTGACACACTGAGCTTCTCTTCTTCTTCATTTGGATGCCTCCATTAAGTCATTTTACTAACTCATCTTCTTCCCCGGGCCCCTGTGCTCCCAGCTCCCAGGTGTCCGTGAGCTGAGGCTACTTGTTGAGAAGGAGGTGGTGTCATCCAGGCTTCGTCTGTCCTGATGGTGGTGAGATGGAGAAGAGGCGATACTGCTCAGGTTGTATCTTTTAGGGTAGTGGAGAAGAGGATGTGTTTCCTCTTCCTCCCTTTAACACATGCTGCAGATTAGTTTTGTGCCTCGTAGTCCCTGTGCGTTCTCATCTCACAGGTATCCATGGATCCAGTCTACCTGGTGGAGTAGTGGTTGTGCAGACCAGTCAGGCTTCATCTTCTGGTTCTGAGTGACGTGGTGGTGATGAGGTCATCCTGCGGAGGTTTCTCCTGTTTGGTGTGGTTGAGTGGAAGATGTGCTGCCCAGGCTTCTTCTGGTTGGCATGGTGGAGAGGACGACATGCTTCTCATCCTTTGCTGATAGCTTGATGATGCTCTTCATCCCCTTGGACACTCTCATATAATTTTATATATACACACTGTATATTAGCTGTTGTTATATTGAGTTGGACATTTCCATACAATTTTGTATGTTAGTGTTAATGTGTTTTCATTGTTGTTATTCTGTACACATGGCATCTATTGCACGTCTGTCCATCCTGGAAGAGGGATCCCTCCTCTGTTGCTCTTCCTGAGGTTTCTTCCGTTTCTTTTTCCCTGTTAAAAGGGTTTTTTTTGGGGAGTTTTTCCTTAGTCGATGCGAGGGTCATTTGTAAAGGACAGAGGGTGTCATATCCTGTACAGATTGTAAAGCCCAATGAGGCAAATTCATAATTTGTGATATTGGGCTATACAAATAAAGTTGACTTGACTTGACTTGAAAGGTCGACACTCTTTTGTGGTGTTGAACAATGAGAACAATGCAGACAAAGTGGAAAAAAAAAAAAAAAATCACTTCCAGGTCCAAACCCCGGCTGCGAATGTAAACTATAACGGTTGCAGCCTATTTATACCGCTGGATTGTAAAACGCCTGGTAACGCTATGAAGACATGAAATACACTGTTTGAAAGGCAAAACTGTGAGGATTCGTCCACATTTCACGTTAAATTGATCGAATTTTTCTCACACTCAACGTGATTGTGAGCCACCGGCACAAATGTAAACAGAGATGGCTGCAGCTCAAGAGCCAGTCACGGTCACTTCATATTCTGCCAGTTGCATGCAAATGAAGTTACGGCAGTTTTGCGCTGCTGTATGACGACCCCGCCCATGCCGAGGAGGTACTCAGTTGTAATGGAAAATCAACAGAACTGGGCCGTACCATGCCATGCCATTACTGTGTAGTGGAAAAGCGCCAATAATAAACACTTGGGGTCATCCAACATAACCAGCGCAACCACGCCCTTTTCTGGTGTGGCGTGTGGCAACACCTCATAAGCAACACAACGTCCCTCCCCTCTTAAATTGAAACTATTCTTGAAACTATTCATAGTTCACCTTCACAACAAAACTGGTGCACACAAAACCCAAACAACAATTGCCCCAATTCAAGTTTAGACTGGCACCACTCTTAACCTTCATGTATAACATTCATATCCTTTGATCAGAATATACCAGTGTCACTCTTTTTTATATTATGTCAGTGTTTAGCCATATCCTCTCACTTAACAAAGTCCGTCATGTATACTGGTGGTTTTCTGTTTCTTTGAGAACGGAACAAGTTCTTTGTCGGAGTATCAACAGGTGCCCTGCTCTCTTGCTCTGTTGTTGGCAAGACTCTGTCCCCTTCTTGCATAGACCCTGGATCCTGTCCTATTGATTTTGAACTAGGTCTGGGTGCCACCCACTCCTCCTCTGGCACCGCATATAGATTCCACACTGGTGGCTCTGACTCCTGTCTGCTGAAAAGCTGATCAACGTGTCGTCTCACCAGCTTTCCATCTCCTAGTAGCACTGTGGAGTAAACGGGTCCTGTAGTCTCATGTATCAGTCCTGGTATCCATTTCGGTCCATATCCATAGTTCTTTGTATAGATGGACTCTCCTGCCACAAAGTTGCATTCTCTAGCATGTTTGTCATGATATGTTTTTTGACTTGTTTGTTTTGCCTCCAGCTTCTTTTTAAGATCTGGATGTATGAGATCAAGAGTACATCTCATTTCTTCCCATCAGCATCTCAGCGGGTGATAGTCCCATTGTTGACTGTGGAGTGATACAATAGCTAAACAGTGCCCTGTTTAACTTTGTCTCTACTGTATCACCACTACATCTTTTCATGAGCTCTTTGAAAGTTTGCACCGCTCGTTCAGCCAAACCATTAGAAGATGATATGATATATGTGATATGGTGCTGATGTCACATGTGTTATTCCATTCATTGTCATTAACTCTCTGGTTTGTTAACACTGACAAAACACTGTGCATTGTCTGAGACAATTATCTCTGGGATCCCATGTGTGTTAAACAGTTTCTAAGACAGTTTATTGTTGTTGCTGAAGTGGATGAAGTCATTGGGTAGACCTCTAACCATTTTGAATGAGTATCCACAATCACTAAGAACAGTTTCCCAATGAAAGGACCCGCATAATCCATATGCAGCCCTGTAAAGTATGACATACTCATATGCTCTCAACTGCACAGCCCATCTCATTATTCTCTGAGATATCATCTGTGGCACAGCTTTCATCTCATTTAACAAACTTGGCTCATGATCTGTACAAATTACAAGCTTCCTGCCATACAGGTACTTGTGAAAATACTGTACTCCAAAAGTAACAGCTAATCCCTCTTTGTCCAGTTGGGAATAGTTCTTTTCAGCAGCAGTGAGGGTGCATGAAGCAAAGGCTATTGGCTTCTCATCACCATCTGCCCTCCAACTCCATATGGGGAAGCATCACAGGAGAGTATCAGTTCTTTCTTTTCATCGTAATGCACCAGCACACTGCTCGATTATAACAGTTCTTTAGACTCTGTGAAAGCTTTTTCTTGCTTTGGCCACGGCCATGGTTCATCTTTTCAGAGTAACTTGTGCATAGGTGCCAGTACAGTTGACACATTAGGCAGGAACTTATTATAAAAAATCAACAATCCCTAATAAGCTTTAAACTCAGTCACTGATGTAGGTGAAGGAGTATTCTGCACTGCTTTCACCTTGGCTGGCAGTGGATGCAACCCTGTCCTGTCCACTTTGTGTCCTAAGAATGTCACTTCAGTCTCCATGACCTGGCACGTACACCTTTTTTAGGCGTAGTCCTGCATTTTGCAGCCGTTGCAGCACTTGATCCAGTGATGGCAGTGATCTTTGCCATCCTTTCCTGTCAGAATGATGTCATCCAGGTATACTGCCACATTCTCGATGCCTCGCAGCACACCCTCCATCGTGTGCTGAAAAATAGCTGGGCTGGAGCTCACACCAAACGGTAGTCTTGTGTATGTGAAAAGTCCCTTGTGAGTATTCACTGTTACATATTTCCTGGAATCCTCGTCTAAGACAATCTACTGATAAGCATGGCTCATATCTAGCTTGGTACATTTCTCACCCCCAGTAAGACAAGCTATCATATCTTCCATTTTAGGAATGAGGTACAGCTCAATTGGTGACACTTTGTTTACCGTTAGCTTATAGTCCCCACAAATCCGGACCCTGGAGTCTGGTTTTAGGACTGGTACTATGGGTGCTGCCCATTCTGAGAATTTCACTGGTTCAGTGATTTTCTCCTCTAAGAGCCTCTCTAATTCTTGCTTGACTTTCTTTTTCATTGCGAACGGAACTGACCTTGGCTTATAGAAACAGAGCTTGGCATCATTAGACAAATGTATTTTGGCTGTAAAGCCTTTTAGCATCCCTAGCTCATCCTTGAAAACAGTTGTGTCTCAATAGTACATCCTGTAGAGGATCTTGGCTGTCTTTTATCTTATGTACCGTTTGCCAATCCACCTTGAGATCCACCCTCGCCCCAGCAAACTAGTCCCTGAGCCTTTGACGACCACTACTGCTAACATCTTAGCAATGTCTGCATGTTCCACTGACCTTTGCTGCTCCTAGCACTGGTACTATATGTCCCCCATATGTTTTGAGTTTCATTTTGCACTGGAGTGACCTGGGTTTTTTAACACAGAATAACCTGTAAAATGCCTTCTTTGACTTTATGGTATAGCCACAGCCTGTGTCTATTTCATAGGTTACATCGTGCCCATTTACTTTTAACACTTTTCTTATTGGTTCTTCTCTGGGAATGACTATTTCTTGCTGCATGTTGTTCTTCCTGCATAAAAATTTGCCCTTTTGTAAAATTTGCCTGTCTCCCCTTTCACATGCTTAATCTTCCCCTTCCCCATGTTCTTCATTCTGCAGGCTCTTTTGATATGTCCCACTTTCCCGCAGTTGTGACACTTTTCTTGGGCAAACTTGCAGTCCTTAGTGAAACGGTTGTCTCAATTACATCTGTAACATGTCCCTGTGTCCTGCTGCGTCTTGGCATGGACATTGTTCACCTTGTGTACCTCCCCCGATGTTCGGTTCCATTTTGCATGCTCCCTGACTCCCTGGCTCCCTGCAAATCCTGGATGTCTCCGTTTGCTGCCTCCATTGCCTGGAGTGATGAATCACACTTCTCCATCTGATGGACGAGTCTGGGTTTGGCTGTTGCCAGAAGAGGCAACGAGAGGACGCTGGCACTGTCTGTTCGCCGCCTCTCTAAAGCCAATTTGTTAGCCGATTTTCGAGCTTTTTCAGCTACATGTTTGCTTGTTTTTGGCGTGCTTTCGACTGCACTGGTGTAGGATCCTGCTGCACAGTCTGCAAACAGTCTCTGTGAATTTCTGTTCACTTTTTACCAAGGACTGTTCCTGGCTTACTCACGCTCAGCTAGCGGCTCCATCCCGTGCTAGCTGCTACATCTTTGGTGCTATGTTGCTGCCTCAACTGTCCAGTTCCTGGCTCTCCAAATTGACATTCTCCCCGCTGGGCTGTCCCCTTGGACCATGCTGTGGATGTCTCTGCACCTCCTCACGGCTATTGTCCACCTTGGTCCTGGTCCGTGGCTAACATCTCCGTCAGCTGCCTCAATGTTGACTTACTCCGCTGCACAGTTATGGAAATACAACTCCTGCTCCATGCCGCCGTGTGTTTCCACCATAAGGAAACTCGGACTCCTACGCAGACTACGATATGTCCACAGAGGCTCACGGAGAAGGTTTGTTTACACTAAACCGCCAAGCGCCGGTTCCATCGCCTCCATCTGGTCCGCTCATCTCTTGGTCGCATCTCCGACACATCAGAGCGCGCCCACTGCGGTAGGTAATATCACAGTGAAAATCACGAGACCTCTGCTCACTGAGTGTGACGGAAGACATGGAGTGGATTATAGCCTGCTCAGACCCATCCAGAGGATTTCTGCCTCTTCTCATATTAAAATGGAACTTTTTAACACACAGTCCTTGACAAATAAATCAAGCCTGATCCATGATCACATCCTGGAAAAAGACATTGACTTGATGTGCCTTACTGAGACCTGGCATAAACCTGAGGTTTTCTCCTCCCTTAATGAAGCTTGTCCCTCTGGATACAGCTACCTGCAGAAGGCCCGCTGTACTGGCCGGGGTAGTGGGCTGGCCGTAATTTACCATGACACACTAAAGCTGTCGCCTCTGTCTCTGCCTGATGTCTCCTCTTTTGAATATCTGGCTTTCAGATCAAAACCCCCTGCAAAGATCAATGCAGTGCTTATCTATCGCCCACCCAAACCACACCCAGCCTTCATTTCAGAGCTTCATGATCTCCTTACCTCCCTCTGCTCTCTATCCTCCAGTAGTATCATACTTGGGGACCTGAACATCCACATTGACAATCCCTCCTCCCCCGTGGTAGCTGATTTCTTTCACATACTGGACTGTCTCAAACTTACTCAGCATGTTGATGCACCCACACACAACAGGGGGCACACTCTGGACTGATTCCACCACCATCAAAAATCTGCTGGTATATGACCTGGGTGTCTCTGACCACAGCATCATTTCAATGGATGTTTGCTGCCAATCTCCTCTCCCCACGCTCAAACGTAACATCCATTTTCGCAACACAAAAAACATCAACACTGCCATATTTTCCTCCGACCTGCAGTTTCTGGCCTCACCCAATTTTTCATCAGTCCACAAATCTGTTGAGCACTACAACAATTCTCTCTGCTGTCTCCTGGATACACATGCCCCCTGCAAAACAAGAACTGTATCCTTCTCTCGGACTGCTCCCCGGTTCACTGAGGAAGTATGCGAGATGAAGGCTGCTGGCCGTGCCATTGAAAGGCGTGTTAAATCCTCTGGCCTCTTGATCCATAAATCAGCATATAAAGATCACCAGAAGGCCTATGCAGTTGCCCTTAAAGAAGCCAAATCCCATCCTCACTTAAAACGGCTGTCATCAAACCCCGCCTAAAAAAATCCAACCTCGATCCTGCACTCCTGTCCAACTACCGGCCTATCTCCCATCTTCGATTCCTGTCCTAGGTGCTTGAAAAAGCTGTAGCTGCCCAGTTACAGGATCATCTGCAAACTCACTCACTGTACGAAAAATTCCAGTCTGGTGTCCGTGCCGCCCCCAGTACAGAAACAGCACTGGTGAGGGTCACAAATGACCTTCTCATGTCTGCAGACACTGGATCCCCCTCCCTGCTCATCCTCCTCAACCTTAAAGCAGCGTTTGATACTGTCGATCACCACATCGTCCTAAATCGTCTCTACACTGACACTGGACTCTCCCACACCACACTGGTCTGGTTTACCTCCTATCTGTCCGGCAGGACTGAGTACGTCAGCCTTGGTTGTGCCAGATCTCAAACCGCCCCTGTCACCTGTGGTGTCCCACAGGGTTCTGTTCTAGGACCACTATTATTCATTCTTAACTTGCTGCCTCTCGGTCGTGTCATCAGACAACATGGTGTCTTTTTTCATTGTTACACCGATGACACCCAGCTGTACCTGAGGACTGAAGCTAACCTGGTCTCATCATCATCATCTTCATCCTTCTCATCATCATTTTCTGCCCTCTCCAACTGCTTAGAGGAGATAAAGGCGTGGATGAGTCACAGCTTCCTCCTCACTCATCCACCCGCCATCTCCGGTCCCATAGCACCAACCTCCTCTTTCAGCCACGGACAAAATTACGCACCATGGGTGACCGGGCCTTTTGTTCTGCTGCGCCTCGTGTCTGGAACTCCCTCCGCGACCAACTGAGGGAACCTCAGACTCTGGTCACTTTTAAAAAAAGGCCTCAAGACTTTTCTATTCAGACAGGCCTTTCCAGACTGTTCTTAACTTACACATTCACATTTTATTTCTGTTTTACCAATTTCTGTCTAGTGAGTTTAGTACTTTTAATGTGTATCTTGGGACTTTTCTCTGTAGCACTTTGAGATTTTAAAATGAAAAGTGCTTTATAAATAAAATTTGTTATTATTATTACTTGTTGGGCTGCATTGTGCCAAGTGTAAAGTTTGGTGGAGGGGGGATTATGGTGTGGGGTTGTTTTTCAGGAGCTGGGCCCCTTAGTTCCAGTGAAAGGAACTCTGAAGCCTCAGCATACCAAGACGTTTTGGACAATTCCATGCTCCCAACTTTGGGGGAACAGTTTGGAGCTGGCCCCTTCCTCTTCCAACATGACTGTGCACCAGTGCACAAAGCAAGGTCCATAAAGACATGGATGACAGAGTCTGGTGTGGATGAACTTGACTGGCCTGCACAGAGTCCTGACCTCAACCAGATAGAACACCTTTGGGATGAATTAGAACGGAGACTGAGAGCCAGGCCTTCTCGTCCAACATCAGTGTGTGACCTCACAAATACACTCTGGAAGAATTACCATAAACATACTCCTAAACCTTGTGGACAGCCTTCCCAGAAGAGTTGAAGCTGTTATAGCTGCAAAGGGTGCACCGATGTCATATTGAACCCTATGGATTAGGAATGGGATGTCACTTAAGTTCATATGCAAGTGAAGGCAGGTGAGCGAATACTTTTGGCAATATAGCATATTTGATATCAAATTGTTGAAATCAAAAAGGTGACAATGATTTTTCACTGCAGATATCTTCAAGATGGGCCTGGCTATGACCATGTTGAATTTCATCCAATTTTACTGTGTAGTTTTTTAGTTATTTAATATAAATATCTGTACATTACATCAGATGCATAATTTACCATATTATATATCAAATGAAAGGAAATCTATGAAATGTGTGCAGTGGCAGAGCCAAATAATGACAAACCAATTAATTCAATTCAATAATATGTTTAATGTGTATTACATGAAATCACAATTAGTGAGACAATAGTTGATCCATTGAGAGATAACAATTGTAACAATGTACATATTACCTGCACATAGAAAATAGATGACAAGGGTAGGCGAACTGGTCTGAGGTGGGAGGATGTAGAAGACGAAGAGCGAAGAGGAGGGGGAGGACGAAGAACAGGAATGAAATGAGGGAGTAGGAACTTTGTTTTATCTACCAAGACCCCTTCCTCTGCTCATACCAATAGTTTAGTTTTACCGTTTCGGGAAGCTCGGAACAGGTTCCAGTTTCCTACCCTTATTAGGTGATTTCTGGTGATCATAACATCAACATCAGTTCATTCGAGGACAGTGGGATGAGAGGAGAAGAGCCCTTGCAGAAAGTACAGGAAGGCCTATGTCTCCATGAATAGAGTAAAATGAAGTACTATGAAGTGCGTTACATAGGTGATATTGAAATATAATATATGACGGTATGGCTACATGGGCACCATATATAAATGTGTGTATATTAAACCACTTCATGTGACATAGATATCTCACTGCAGATATCTTCAGGATGAGCCTGGCTATGACCATGTTGAATTTCATCCAATTTTATTGTTTAGTTTTGGAAATAATAGATCAAATATGTGTATTGTACATCAGATGTATTATTTACCATATATCAAATTATGGGAAATCTATGAAATGTGACATAGATTTCTCACTGCAGATATCTTCAGGATGGGCCTGGCTATGACCATGCTGATATTCATCTATTTTTACTGTGTAGTTTTGCAAATAATAGATCAAATATATGTACTGTACATCAGATGCATAATTTGCCATATTTGCTATTAAAGCTGGAATCCTTGATTCTTTTCAGAAACACTTTTTGTTATACTGGGTGAAATGGTTATTCCACCCTGAGAGCAATCACTACATTATGTGTTCAGGAAAAGGAACAGAAAAAATCAGACCTCTTTGGCAGCTACAGGACTGTAAAAACTCTGACCAATCAACTGCCTGTTGGAGCGAGATGGGAGAACCAATCATGTCTCAGTCTGCTCACATCCGCCTCTGTCCCTCCCTCCTCCCCACTGTTGATGGAAATATCCAACACGCTTCTCTGCAGAAATACAGAGATAGCAGGACAATCCGTTCTGTAGAGAACAATGGCAGAGAAAATGCAGCCAAAAATACCAGCTCACCTTACTAAACAGGGAAAGAGAAGAAAGAGGGAGGCAGAAAAGACTGCGACAAAACAGGGTCTGGATAAAGCTAAGAGGACAAACCAGAGTGAACATCGGTGGAGACACTGAGACGTAGAAGTTTCTGCTTTAGTTCCGTTGAACAGGTAATTATTTGTTTAGCTTCGGCAGGAGTTATTATTTTCATGAAATATGTAATGTTTGCTAACTTAGCTACTATTGTAGCGCGTATTAGCCCGATGCTAACGTTCGCTTTTCTGTGGGTGTAAGCTGGTCGTAGGTGCGGCTTGTATTGAAGAAGTTATAAGGAATGATATTTTGATCATATTGTACAGTCATAGTCTCCAGTGTCTGCATTATAAAGACTCCAGCAGACTGTGAGTGGAGCAAATCTGGATGTCCGTTCAGCTCAAAGCTTCCATAGTGGAGCGCTCTACCGCCAACTGTTTCCTGTGAAATTTCTGTAAATCAGTCACATTTAAAGTGGGTCATGTGAAAAGTAGATGCCGAGCAGTGTTTTGTGAGATAACAGTATGGAGTAGAGACCATGACCATTGCAAAATTTGAGCTTTGCGCACTCGTTGTCCGTTCCGTCGAGTATGTTTGGGCCTTTAGCTCAGTGTTAATTTGCTCATGCTAGCTTATCTGTGCTTGTAAACTGGTTGTCAGTGCCGCTTGTATTGAAGAGGTTATATGATATGACATTTTGACCGTATTGCACAGCCATAGTCTCCAGTGTCTGCATTTTAAAGGTGACAAAATGATGTTGATATATTGCCTTTGAATGGGAAGTTTTACAACTGTGGTGATGTAGCATATGGTCTCTCCTCTCCTTACTGTCAGATGTTCAAGTTTGAGGAGGTGTGGCGTTGGACGGAGCACTGATGGGAGGGAGAGGAGAGTGTCGAGCTTAGAGGAGGCTGAGAGGAGGTGCTACTTTCAAATTTTGCTAGCTCTCTTGCTGGCTCTCTCCAACCATGGACTCCAGCTTTAAATTAAAGGGAATCTATGAAATGTGATGTTGCTTTGTCACTGCAGATATCTTCAGGATGGGCCTGGCTATGACTATGTTGAATTTCATCCATCCAATTTTACTGTGTAGTTTTGGAAATAATAGATCAAATATAGGTACTGTACATCAGATGCATAATTTGCAGAATTTTCTATTACATTAAATGAAATCTATGAAATGTGACATAGATATTTCACTGCATATATCTTCAGGATGAGCCTGGCTATGACCCCCCCGTCCCAAACATATCATAGGTATAAAATGACCGCACAACAACATGCCATTCCGCCTGACCAACCTTTATTAGCAATAACAAATGTGAAGGTAGTTTGGCTGTATGGGTCTAATAAAATCAACATGAAATAAGTACATAAATAAATAAATTTTAAAAACAAATAACTATATGTACATACCCAATAAAATTAAAATGCAATTAATGCAAACTATAACTAATGACAACAATAATAATAATAATAAAACTGTTATTATTATACTACTATCATTTTTATAGACTATAATACAAATACCACTACTGCTGTTACTATAATATTAACAACATAAATTGATAGGCTATAGGCTAAAGTTTATATCGTATCAATATCTATCGCCACCAATTGGTCATGTTACTACTTTTTTTTCATCAGAGGTGAATGCAGAGGGCATTAACAACACGTTTAATAGATGTTAATCAGGACTGCTCAATCTCCAGTCTAGACAGAGACTGGAGACAGAGATTCCTCTCTAATGAGTAGCAGCTCAGGTAAACTGCACCACAAAGTTTAATTTCAACAACATATCTGCCTGCTTTACTCCCGACTCATGATGTCCTTTTGGACAACATAACAACTCCTCACTTGCTCTGCAAGTGCGTGCCAGTGCTCTGATTGGTCAGATATTGAGTGCTGTCAATCATTGCTGCTGATTACAGCTCTCCTCTCTCCCACCTCGAGCTGATTTGATGCTGTACGTACCGCACGTACCGCATTTCTGAAAGAATGGGTCGCTCTCAGGAGCTCAGTGAATTCCAGCATGGAACTGTGATAGGATGCCACCTGTGCAACAAATCCAGTCGTGAAATTTCCTCGCTCCTAAATATTCCACAGTCAACTGTCAGCTGTATTATAAGAACGTGGAAGTGTTTGGGACTGACAGCAACTCAGCCATGAAGTGGTAGGTCACGTAAACTGACGGAGCGGGGTCAGTGCTGATGCTGAGGTGCATAGTGCTAAGAGGTCGCCAACTTTCTGCAGAGTCAATCGCTACAGACCTCCAAACTTCATGTGGCCTTCAGATTAGCTTAAGAACAGTGTTCAGAGAGCTTCATGGAATGGGTTTCCATGGCCGAGCAGTTGCATCCAAGCCATACATCACCAAGTGCAATGCAAAGTGTCGGATGCAGTGGTGTAAAGCACGACACCACTGGACTCTAGAGCAGTGGAGACGCGTTCTCTGGAATGACGAATCGTGCTTCTCCATCTGGCAATCTAATGAACGAGTCTGGGTTTGGCGGTTGCCAGGAGAACGATACTTGTTGGACTGCATTGTGCCAAGTGTAAAGTTTGGTGGAGGGGGGATTATGGTGTGGGGTTGTTTTTCAGGAGCTGGGCTTGGCCCCTTAGTTCCAGTGAAAGGAGCTGTGAATGCTTCAGCATACCAAGACGTTTTGGACAATTCCATGCTCCCAACTTTGTGGGAACAGTTTGGAGCTGGCCCCTTCCTCTTCCAACATGACTGTGCACCGGTGCAAGAAGCAAGGTCCATAAATTTCACAAAGAATCTTTAGGAATATGGCCCCAGGAATTAATCCAGGAGGAAATTTGTGCCTTTTATAGTAACTTATATAAGTCAGCATTTAATAAATCAGATTTTGACATCCTATTTGAAAACATCAACGAAAATATTAAAAAGCTGGATGCAGAAGAAAAACACATACGTGAAGAGGAATTAACTATTTCAGAAATTGAAAATGCATTAAAACAAATGAAAAACAATGAATTACCGAGGATAGATGGTTTAATGTCCGAATTCCTAAAATATTTTTGGGTGGACATTAAAAAATTAATGTATAAAGCCTTTTGAAATGTATTCAAAAGAGCTGTCTGTCCCCTTCTGTGAAAACAGGTTTGATAACCTTGTTTCCTAAACAAACAAAGATTGTTGATGTTAAACAACTCGAGACCAATAACCCTACTTTATGTGAATCGCCTAAAACATATACTTGGAGAACTTATAGAGGAATATCAATCAGCCTTTGTGAAGGGAAGATATATTCATAACCATATTCAATTGATTCTGGATATGATCGATTACCAATCGTGTGTTCAAATAAGTCAATTTGCAGATGACACAGTAATATTTCTAAATGATAAATCTATAATTAGAAAGCCCTGGATATAATATCAATTTTCGCTACAGGTCTGTGCTTAAACTTAAAAAATGTGAAATATTATCTCTTCATCCGTGTGCTGAGCCAAATATAAATTCCATTCCTGTAAAAACTGAAATAAAATACTTAGGAAATAAGAGACAACAACTAAACATAGGGAAAATAAATGATATGAAAAAAATCTCTTAATTTTTGGCTTATGAGTGCTCTATCTATTCTTGACAGAATCTTATTGACAAAAGCTGAAGGCATATCAAAACTAGTATATCCTTGTCAAGCCCTTTATATTCCTCCTCAAATGATTAAAAAGGTAAACTCCTTTATTTTTAACTTTATATGGAAAACTAAAACCCACTACCTCAAAAAAAAAATCTGTGATGATAAGAATATAAAAATGGTGTTTTGAAAGCTGCTGATTTTGAATCTATGATTGGTGTATTTAAGTTGAACTGGATTAAAGCTTATTTGGCAAAGACAGATTCTGTATGGTTCCATCTACCAAAATGTCTTTTCCAAAATGTTGGTGGACTAAATTTTTTGTTGAGATGTGACTTTGACATAAATAAACTGCCAGTTAAATTATCTGGCCTCCATAGTCAAAAATTGTCCTATTGGAAAATGATGTTCACCCACAACTTCACACCCCACAGCTCCACCTTGTGGAATAATAGAACCATTACTATTAACAGGAAGACCTCATACAAGAATGGAGAGGGGGTGGATGGGTGGTGTAGTGGTTAGCACTGTCACCAAGAAGGTACCACCTTTCTGTGTGGAGTTTGCATGTTCTCCCCATGTATGCATGGGGAGAACATGCAAAGCTACTCCGGCTTCCTCCCACCATCCAAAAACATGCATGGGGATTAGGTTAATTGGCTAATTTAATTGAGCGCAGGTGTGAATGGTTGTCTGTCTCTATGTGCCCTGCGATGAGTTGGCGACTTGTCCAGGGTGTACCCCCTTAATACACATGATTAAAAATATCCTTACTCACTCAAATGTGTCTGCCAAACTGCCTGATTTAAAGATAGGTGAAGTGAAGTTTGGTGAAAAACAAACAACAGTACTTTGTAACAAGAAAGTACTTGGAAATGTGTTGAAAGAGAAGCTATTTCATGATATTAAGAAACCAACAAAAGAAAAGATAGCAAAATATTGAAATGATGTTGACAAATACATATTGTAGCTATCTTAAATGGCCAATTTTACCCAATGTAAAAGAAGTTCAATTTAAAATAATAAACAATATCTGCCCTGCTGCTGAATCTTGAAGGAAAAGGTTCAAATTTGAAGTAAACTGTTGTATAAAATTTTGTATGATAGAACAGGAAACGATTGAACAATTCTTGTTCGACCACACACCTTTTTTCACACCATTATTACCCACTACTATTAATCATTACTTTATTAGTTACGTTTTTTATTTTATGAAATCTTTTTTTTACGTCCTGTTGTTTGTCCTTTCACATATAGCAAAATTGTTTTTGAGAATTTGTTAAATTGAATGTTTTATGGTGTTATATTGAATATACCTCTAGGACTTTGTGTGCCTTATATTTGTATTTACAGTTCATATCACTGACTGTTACTAGTTAATCGCAATGAATACACTCACACTCACGGGCAAGTTTTTGGATGCATGTTTTTGAATGGTGGGAGGAAGCCAGAGTACCCGGAGAGAAAGGCCCGGGCCGGGAATCGAATCCCGTACCTTCTTACTGTGAGGCGACAAATAAATATCTGTGACCTGTTTTTTTAACAGAGTTATCTGGTGTGTGTTCTTGGGGCTTCCAACTAAAGAATCGGGCTAACAATTTCTAAATGTATTCTTTTCTTTTCTTTTTGTTTTGTTCAGATGCAAGCAGGTTTTGTAAATGGAAATGTGAGTTATTTTTATGTTGGGTGTTTCAAATCTAAAATGTAAATTGAATGGTGAAATAAAGGTTAAAAAAGAGCCTGTCACTTCCTCTCCTCGCAATTTTTGTGACAGAGCTCCGTAATTGTTGCAACGCACCGCTGAGTCATAATATTTCAAAGTAAAAGTGGGAAAGATGTCTGCGAGGATGGCTGTGTCAATCTATCAGCAGCTTCACGCTTTTCTCCTGAATGGAGGTTAGGGTTAGGATTTAGGAAACTGGTAAGGGCATGTTTAAGGAAATTAACAACTCTGATGCCGTAAAATGATTCGGTAGGCTATCGAGGGGATGTAGACGCATTTTGCATGTGCGCAGTACAAATCTGGTGGAAATGTTTTTTTGAGATAACCAATTTCTAATGTCACGCCAAAAGATTGAGTGACAGGACAAAAAAACATGTGGTCAAGCGATTCTTTAGCGTCATCACAGAAGGTACAGGGGTCAACTTCAAATTTAAATCTTTTTCTTAAAAATTCAGCAGTCGGACAGATTCTATTAATCGATTTGAAATATGTTTTTTTATTTTTGGGGGAATGGGCCATTTGATGTAATGTGAATGGGCCTTTTTAATGTAGACAAACTTAAAGTCAGTGAGGTGCCAGAAAATAACCCTCTGTGATAATCATTGAGTAGTCTTGATTTAAAGACAGAAGTTATAAACTTGTTATTACATTTTTTGTCCAATAACCCATACTCTTCAATAACTAACACAGGTAATGCTATCTCAGTATCACCATACATCAGGGCACTTTTAATAAAATGAATAAGTCGTAAGAGAATTGCTTTACAGACCTTCATAAATTCTGCATGACAATTTAAATCATATTTGTTCAAGAAGGATGTAAAATCAATTATAGACCCAGTATCATCCAACAGATTGGTGACAAAAACTATCCCTTTCTCAAACCATTTTTTAAAACATAGATTTTCTATTGAATAGTATTGCTTTATTATTCCATAGAGTTTATCTATGAGGTGAAAAATTACGCTTGAAAAACAACTTCCAGAAATTGAGAATCTGCTTGTGGAAATTTGACAATTTAACAGAAATGTTGCCCACCTCAAAATCACATTTTAAAAAGAACTCTTGGCCACCTAGTTTACTGAAGAAAGACCGTGGAATATGGAACTACATCGAGTCATACTGAGACAAACAAGCTCTGATCCAGCCAAAGGCTTTTGCTGAGAATGATACGCGTCTACACCTGATTGGCTAAACGATCCGTTATTTAAACCAATCAGAGGCCAGTGTGTATGCGCGTAGTGTTGACGTACTGATCCCTCCAAAGTTCTGGGCCTAAATCGCATCCTGGTACGGCCTCCCTGATAGTCTCCACCCCGGATACTACACCTCTAGACCGGGTTATTTATAACTGTAGCAAGAAGAACATTTCTTGCGCGGGCTGACTGTGTTTTTTTTTGTTGATGGTTAGACTCTGCGAGAGAAGGATGAAGCTCCTTGTAGCCGTAACAATCATCGTGGGATCCCTGATATTTCTCGCTTTCCCAAATGGCTCATCTGCTGACGAGAAGAAGAAAGGCCCTAAAGTTACGGCGAAGGTGGGTGATATGTTTGCTCGATAGTTAGCTCGCCATGGAAAAATCATAGCAGTCCGTTATTGCTAACCATTTAAGCTAACCGCGTCAATGCTAGCTACACACTGTTAGGCCACGTCACACGCAAACTTGCGTGTAAGCTTCTAATAATGGTTCATCATTTTGTTGAGCTACTTGACAGATTGCTTGTTAAGCTAGGAGGCTAATTTTATGACTAACGTCGGTGCAGTAAGTGACAGTCCTAATCTCAATAAGTGGTGCAGAATGCAGACATCCCACTGCATGCAATGTCTTTGGTCATGGCTAATCTGTGTGGAGCTAGCAATAGTTATTGTAGCGAACGTTGGTTATATTACGTTACAGTGTATCAATTGTCGCTTCCATTTAAGCTTCAGTTATAGTTTTAGTTCTAAATTATTAATAACTCAGTCTTAGTTTTTTATAGTTTTGGCTGTTATCAAGAACGCCATTGCATAGACATGACTGCAGGTAAACTCTGTAACAAAGGAAGACACGCAATAAACCACGTATACATTACTTACATAAACCACAAGACTTTTATATGAACACTTTGTTAAATGTTGGAAAGAACACATAGTGTGGCTAACATTTTGTAATATTTCCAAGAACATTCATCTATCATTTCAAGTGTTAATTGTAAAATACTATTTTTTTGTGTTTTATTTGTCCATAAGATGCATGATTATGTTAAACCAGCCATTTAGAGTTACATATATAGGTAATTATAAAGGTTTTGTCCCATCATGGGTGATATTTGAATGGAAAAACAATTTACTTAAAACAACTAACTTCTTTTCTAGGTGTTCTTTGACATGAAAATTGGTGATGATGATGTTGGAAAAATTGTCATTGGGGTGTTTGGAAAAACTGTTCCCAAAACAGCCGAGAACTTCATCGCTTTGGCAACAGGAGAGGTGAGAATGTTTCATGTGTGCTTAAGGTGCAAAAGTCTGCAAGTAATTGCTAGTCTCAGGCCTGTGAAAGTCATCCACTTTGATCTCACTATAATATTGTGTTAAAAAAAAAAAAAAAAGTATCAGAGTTCTGTTTGTTTTGTGTACTTGGTCAACGTGTTCCAAATCATAAGCCGCTGTGTCCTGGAAACATGTTTTTTTTTGTTTTTTTTTTAAATAAGTCGTTTGACTGTCATTCATGTCAACCTGGCAGCTGATATCTTTTTTTCATATTTTTCTGTGTTGTTTTGTTTATCTTAATGAAACAGAAAGGATTTGGTTACAAGGGCAGCAAATTCCACAGAGTTATCAAGGACTTCATGATCCAGGGTGGAGACTTTACTAGAGGAGATGGCACTGGAGGTAAGATGTCCACACCTGCAGAATATGTCAGGGGTACACTGATTTTTACAGATGTTTCTCTGCAAGAACAAACTTGCTCATGAACTGCTGCATTAGTGCTTTTCTGAACATGGGTTACAAAACCAGTTTGAGTGTGTAAACTGCCAGGAAAATGTTGACTTTTCACTTTTTTCAAGTTTATTTGGTTAATATATTTGCTGCTGTGAGTTTTGTGCTTTGATGAATTTATTATGTATTCTGTTTATTTTTTTTCAACTCTTTATGGCATCTGTTGCAATACTGGTTGAGTACACTTGACATTTTTCAGATGCTCTCATTTTTGACTCACAGTGATTATGTTTACATATGTGCATCTAAACATAATCACATTGTTTAGTTTTGTTTTTGCCCTTACTCAAAAAATGACAATATTCCTACTAATCTGTTCACATGGCTAATGAAAATCAACATTGCAGTTTACATGCAGCTGTTTATTATCTGATTAACCAGTGACAGATTCCTTCTAATTCATAATAGAATATACTTTTTACAACAACAAAATACCAGTGTCAGTGACTTTTCCTGCACTGAGTTAAGTGGTACACCTAAGATGTATGTTCTTTAAACCAAGGAAAGAGCATCTATGGAGACCGCTTTCCTGATGAGAACTTCAGACTGAAGCACTACGGCCCCGGCTGGCTCAGCATGGCTAACGCTGGCAAAGACACAAATGGCTCTCAGTTCTTCATCACCACTGTTGCGACAGCGTGGCTGAATGGCAAACATGTTGTCTTTGGAGTAATTCTGGAGGGCATGGTAAGTGACTGTGTTGACATGGATCACACACTTGGGCCACTGAAGAAGTCAACACAGTTGCATGTGGATGCAATTCTGAAATATATTTTGCCTGCTACAAACACAGATCTGTTATGTCTAGTTTTTCACAAGATGAGATGTTTCTACACTATTTGTCATTTCACTGTTGAAATGATAAAAATAGCAGGTTGAATTTTGTGGTGTGCAGAGCTGCGGAGATCTAGATACACATGTTCTGGCATGACAATTTAGATATATACATTTACTAAGGTAATACAACATTTACACTATTTAAAGGAACATGCCGCCATTGTTCTATACTGAATTATAGTCTTAGACGCGTTGACGCGTTGACCCATACCTCGCTCCCTTTGAGTGTGCACTCAATCGCTATTTTGTTAACATTTAGCATAGCCCAATACTTTCATTGGGATCCAAACGCATGAAGTTAGAAGCGCCAAAGCACTTCCACATTTTCCCTATTTTAATAAGGTTGCGTGAGTAGTTATCTGACCCATGTATGCTTGAAAACAAAATAAAATAAGCAGAAAAAAAGGAGAACTATAATGTATAGCAGAATTACAGGAGCACTTCGACATCGGCGCAGTAATATCATCACTCCTGATATTGCTATGACTGCGCTGACGTCAGAGCCGAAGTGCTCCCAAGTGTAATTTTGCCCTACATTATAGTTCTCCTTTTTATCTGCTTAGAAAATGGCCACTTTTTATTTTGTGCAACCATACATGTAACGTTATTTAAATATGGAAAATGTGGAAGTGCTTGGACGCTTCTAACTTCAGCCCTGTTTGAGCCCCAATGAAAGTACTGGGCTATGCTAAATGCTAACAAAATAGCACCATGCACCAGAGCGATTGAGTACACGTGCAAAGACGACGGAGTTATGTATCAACTCCTCTAAGATCAGGGACGGTTATATTTAAGTATAGAACACTGGTGGCGTGTTCCTTTTAAGTAAGTATAGCTGATAAATATTGTGGAGTAAAAAGTACAAGTATAGTAGCAGTATGTAGTTACTTTGCAAGTTAAGATTTTACATATAAACCTGATGATTAGTTTATAAAATATAAATATAAATATATTGTTGCTACAGACACTACACTACTCAGGAGTATTAATTGGTGAAAATTAGCAATTAATGATAAAATGAGGCTGTGCATCATTGCAAATGTAGTCGTATTTAAAGTAACACTGATGTATTTTCATATGGTTGTACTGCTACTTTTACTTAAAGGAACAGTGTGTGGCATTTAGTGGTCTAATAGTAATTATAGTTATGTGTTCTTAACTGTATAATATCCTGGAAATAAGTTTTGTATTTTCATTACCTGACCTTAGAATGAGCTGTTAATATCTACGTACAGAGCTGCCATGCTTCCACAGTAGCCCAGAATGGGCAAACCAAACACTAAGTCTAGATGGGGCCCTTTTTTTTTTTTTTTGTTTGTTTTTTTTTTTTGTCGGCCGCTGTAGTTCTCCTACATACTTGGCATACAAAAGTTTCAGTTGGTTGAGACCTCACTGCTACAGTCATGGTCAAAAGTTTACCGACACTTGTAAAGAACATAATATGGTTCTCTTGAGTTTCCAGTTATTTCTACAACTCAGATTTTTCTCTGATAGTCTCCTGTCTCCCTCTGTGCTAGCCGTTTGCCACACAGCTCACTGCTATCACTACTAAACTGTTATTCCAGAGGGAGGAAATTGCCTCGACTGTATCTTGTGCTCAAATTACTTGATTAATCGTTTCAGCCCTAATTGGAACAGATACTTCTTTGTCGCAAAAAACATCCATGAATTTCGGTTCTTTTATGACTTTATTATGGGTCAACTGAAAATGTGACCAAATCTGCTGGGTCAAAAATATACATACAGCAATGCTAATATTTGGTTACACGTCCCTTGGCCCTTTTCACTTCAATTAGGCGATTTTGGTGGCCATCCACGAGCTTCTGGCAAGCTTCTGGTTGAATCTTTGACCACTCCTCTTGACAGAATTGGTGCAGTTCAGTTAAATTTGTTGGCTTTCTGACATGGACTTGTTTCTTCAGCATTGTCCACATGTTCTCAATGGGGTTTAAGTCAGGACTTTGGGAAGGCCATTCTAAAACCTCAATTCTAGCCTGATTTAGCCATTCCATTACCACTTTTGATGTGTCTTTGGGGTCATTGACCTGTTGTTCATTATCCCATTTACTCTCCATAAAGCACCAGTTTCATTGACAGCAAAACAGCCCCACAGCATAATACTACCACCACCGTGCTTGACAGTAGGCATGTTGTTAAAGGCCTCACCTTTTCTCCTCCAAACATATTGCTGGGCATTGCTGGGCCAAACAGCTCGATTTTTGTTTCGCCTGACCATTCATCTTTGTCCATGTGATCAGCAGCAAACTTGATTCAAGCCTTAACTTGTTAAGCTCCACTGCGAGGGTTAGGGGTTAATCTCAAGATCTGTCCTGTTGTGTGTTCGAGTTACTGTCTTTTGAAGATTGTGGGAGGGGGGTCGCACGACTCGCTGTTATGCTTGTAGTGTAACCCTTTAATTGGATTAAACACACATACACAACAGGACAGGTTTTGAAATTAACCTTAACCCCTAACCCCAGGGTCCCCCGATTGGGGGACCTTGGAGTTAAACAGGTTAAGGTGCCGCTTTTGGAGCAAGGGCTTCCTTCTTGCACAGCAGCCTCTCAGTCCATGGCGATGCAAAACACGTTTGACTGTGGACACTGTCACATGTGTTCCAGCAGCTTCTAATTCTTGGCAGATCTGCTTTTTGGTGGTTCTCCGTTGACTCTTCACCCTTCTGACCAATTTTCTCTCAGCAGCAGGTGATAGCTTCCATTTTCTTCCTGATCGTGGCACTGACAAAACAGTGCCATGCACTTTATACATACAAACAATTGTTTGCACTGTTGCTCTTGGGACCTGCAGCTGCTTTGAAATGGCTCCAAGTGACTTTCCTCACTTGTTCAAGTCAATGATTCGCTTTTTCAGATCCGTGCTGAGCTCCTTTGACTTTCCCATTGTAGTATTTGTATCCAATGAGCCCTGTTTAAATGGCCTCAGAGAAGTCACCAGCTGTAGTCACTCATGATCACTCACAAAAAGTTTAGAGGCCATGCTCTGAAGCTCATTTCATTGACGTAACTTTCCAAGTCACCAAAATTGCTAATTCATGTTGCCGTATGTATATTTTTGACCCAACAAATTTGGTCAGTTTCAGTTAACCCATAATAAAGTCATAAAAGAACCAAACGTCATGAATGTTTTTTGTGAAAAAGAAGTATCTGTTCCAATTAGGGCTGAAACGATTAATCAAGTAATTCGAGTACAAGAAATAGTCGAGGCAATTTCCTCCCCCTGGAATAACAGTTTAGTAGTGATAGTAGCAAGCTGTGTGGCTAACGGCTAGCACAGGGAGGGAGACAGGAGACTTCACAGTTGCTCATATGAGCCGGACAGTGTTGTGCACGAATGCGTTCATATTTTCGGTGAATAGTGAATTTAACAGCTTAGTTTTCAAGTCATGAATGTGAACGGAGTTCACTCTGGCAAGAATGAACGGCACGCACCGTTTACGTTCATTTGAAATGCTCTCGATATAAAGTGGTTTTCAGTTTTAACGAAACTGTTTATGGCAAACACTATGACGGTCACTATGACTGTCCAGTACGGCTGATGCTGAAGCCAGTGTTGCAGAGCACTTGGCAGAGTTTTCTGAACCTACGCCACAGAGACAATCCAGTGCCTCGGAGCGTGTCCAATAGGCCTACATCTAAATTTTATAAAAAAAAAGGAAACCAATTGGTTGTTTGTTATTAAGAGAAACATCTTATTTTCTCTTATATATTTGTAATTGCTCTTAAACTAAGAAAAAGTTTGTTTTATACGAATACTCGATTAATCGCTAGAATATTTGGTACTTTAGTACTACTTTTTTAGTACTCAATTACTAAAATATTCGATAGCTGCAGCCCCAGTTCCAATCAGAGAAAAAAAATCTGAGTTGTACAAATAACTGGAAACTCAAGAGAGCCATGACATTTTGTTCTTTAAAAGTGTATGTAAACTTTAAACCACGACTGTGTATGTTGCCAAATCAAAAGAGTGCATCTCAATGATGGTCAAGAATTATGTGGATACTAGAGCTAGTCGTTAAAAGCTAACTCGATGATGATGCTATCATCAAAGATGATGCTATAATCTTTATTAAGGAGACACTACCCCCAAAAAAACATCACAAGCATACTTTATGGTTGCCTGAGTTATACCTTGTGGAATAAAATTGTTAGAATTCACAACTTGAAATGACAATGCTGAACCACTATGATGAACCTTTTTTTTTTTTTTTTTTCCCTCAGGATGTGGTACGGAAGATTGAAGCAACAAAGACAGATGCCCGTGACAGGCCTCTTAAAGATGTCATCATCTACAATTGTGGCAAAATCGACGTTGAGAAACCATTTGCAGTGTCCAAGGAATAGGCTAGTTAGGTGCTGCCGGGGGAGACCAGGGAGGACAGTATGAGGGGAAGGGTCATGCAGGTCACTTATGGTGCTTTTCCACTAGTACCTGGTACTAGGTAATTTTTTCGTACCTCCTCAGCCCTGGTTACAGGCAAGCTGAACCAATACTAACACGTGACGTCAGCCGACTGCCTTCCACTGATTGGCCAATGAGTGTCGTCATTGGAAGCGTCATTGGATGTGCGACATCCAACTAAACTGTAAAAGCCACACAAATCTCGACCCCACCATTTTTTTAAAACCAGCAACTGCTTCAATATTAAACAAAAAATGGCATTGCAGAAAACAACGCCATGGTCATTCATTTGTGATGTTGTTGTTGTTGTTGTTGTTCTTGTTCTGCCCGGTTTTCTGTTTCGCATGTCAATGACGTCATGGTAGTTTTGCGCTGCCGACACCATGACGACACCACCCATGCCGAGGAGAAGTTGTAATGGAAAAGCACCAAAACTGGGCCATACCTTGCCATACCTTTACTGTGTAGTGGAAAAGCACCATTACAGTCCTGTGGTTCATTCAGCATCAGTGGCATCTTATAGCAGCAGAAGAGCACCAACATTGAACTATCATGACAGCTATCTGGGTCCATTTACCAACAAGCATTCCAAGGTGCACTCAACTTCTTCTTCGTAATGTTTTTTTTTTTTTAATTAAAAAAATTCTGAATGAAGTTTTCAGTTTTTGTTAAACTGCTGAGAGAATTTTTTTTCCCATTTCAGTTAATCGGTCACTAAGTAGTGCCCTGAAAATTCAAGTTTGTGCCTCACTTGTTGATATTTCCTAGGTTTACCTTTTATGATATCCACATGGAAAATGTGGCTGTTAAAGTGGTTATACGCACCATGGCAACCCTCAAATCACTCCACAACTTATTTACTTTTCACTCTGTGGTAAGTGTGTTTGTGATTACTAGAGAGCCCATTTACCATGCTAATATCTTACCAACTGAATCCACGCAAAACATATTTCTACAAAGAGCTGGAAGCCACATAGAGCTTTAAAATTGGCTTCCGTATCCAGTGGTGGAAAGTAATCAAATCATTCGTTAATGCTGTACTTAATTAACAATTTTGAGGTTATTTACTTATGTATTTCCATTGTACTTTTACGCCACTACTATTCAGCAGCAAATTTTGTAATTCTTGCATTACACATATTTTCAAGGTTTTCAGGTTCTTATAAATACAAAATGTACTAATTTTTTTATGTATTGATATAGATAAAACTTCACTACAACAGTATAGTTGAAAGTATTTGAATTCATCCCACTGTTATCAGCTGCTGTGTCAATTATTATATTCCAGTAATGAATGTACACTCATTGGCCACTTTATTAGGTACACCTTGCTACTAAAATGTTGGACCCCCTTTTCCCTTCAGAACTGCTTCAATTCTTTTGGTGTACTTTCATTAAGGTGTTGCAAACATTCTTCAGAGATTTTGTACCATGTTGATAAAGCATCACACAGTTGCAGATCTGTTGGCAGCACATGATGCAAATCTCCCATTCTACCATATCCCAAAGGTACTCTATTGAGATCTGGTAACTGTGGAAGCCATTGGAGTACAGTGAACTCATTGCCATGTTCAAGAAACCAGTTTGAGACGATATGAGCTTTGTGACATGTTGCATTATCCTGCCGGAAGTAGCCATATGAAGATGGTGCGCTGGTCAAAAGGGGATGGTCATGGTCAGCAGCAATGTTCAGGTAGGCTGTAGTGTTCAGTTGATGCTCAGTTGGTACTAAGGGGCCTGAAGTATGCCAAGAAAATATCCCCCACACAATTGCACCACCACCAGCAGGCCTGAATCATTGATACAAGGCAGGATGGTTTCATGCTTGCATGTTGTTTTCACCAAACTCTGACCTTACCATCTGAATGTGGCAGCTGAAATCAAGACTTGTCAGACCAGGCAATGTTTTTCCAATCTTGTATTGTCCAATTTTGGTTACCTTGTGCGAATTGTAGCCCCAGTTTCTTGTTTTTAGCTGACAGGAGTGGCACTTAATGTGATTTATTGCTGCTCTAGCCCATCTTCTTCAAGGATTGATACTGTATGTTGTGCATTCAGAAATGGTATTGTGCATTCCTTGGTTATAACGAGTGGTTATTTGAGTAACTGTTGCCTTCCTCTTAAACCAGTCTGCCGTTCTCTTGTGATCTTTCACATCAACAAGCCATTTTTCTTCGCACATCTGCTGTTCATTGGATATTTTTTCCTTTTTTGGATCATTCACTGTAAACACTAGAGATGGTTGATCGTGGCAATCCCAGTGGATCAGCAGTTTCTGAAATACCCAGATTAGCCTGTCTGACACAAACCATGTCACGTTCAAAGTTTCACAAATCCCCTTTCCTCATTTTGATGCTTGGTTTGAACTTCAGCAGGTTATCTGGACCATGCCTAAATGTATTGAGTTGTTGCCATGTGATTGATTATCGATTTGTGTTAGAAGAAGAAGAATTACTTTATTGATCCCTCACTGGGGAAATTACAGTTTGTTCGCTCTAATAGTATTGTTTTTTTTCAGTTGCACATCACACACAGTTATGAAATGCACATGCATTGATGCATTGATGGAGAGGTGTCAGAGTGAGGGACCTGTCCCATATCAAGGCACCCTGAGCAGTTGGGGTTCATACCTTGCTCAAGGTCACCTCGGTAGTGCCCAGGAGGAGGAACTGGCCACTCGCCAGACTTGGTACAACCAGGACTTGGACCAGCGACCCTCCTGTTCCCAGCCCAAGTCACTACAGACTGAGCTACTGCCGCCCCAATTGAACAAGTGTACCTAATAAAGTGGGTGCAGTGTGCATTATGTTGAAAAGGGCCATTCTGCATGATGAACACTTTTGATATTTAAATGGACACTGTGTAATTTTTTTCTCCCATCTAGTGGTTAAATTTGACTTTGCATGCATTGCAACAAGGTTGGAACTACGGTGAGCGGAATGGGTCAACTCCTGGGCAGCTGGGCATGGGGTGCTCCCATGCGGCCACTCACCACGGATCCCCGGCCCAGAGTCCCGGTCATTTTATGGCCCTTTTACGCTTTTTTTGACGATGAGGACTCGGCGCGGCATAAGTATGGTCTTGTATTAGGACCAAAAGTGCAGTGCAGGTTTTAGTTTAGTGCCGGGTAAATAAAACCTTGCTTCTCTGTGAAAAGGGAATCGCAAAACGCGGAAATGCATTTTGTCCTATGGGTACTAGCAGGTAGTGCTTTATGTCCCTCTTGGCAGTTCGTAGTTTTTGATAGACCGGAAAGACATGGAAGCCTCCGTATGGGCAACCCGCTCTATGTAAAGACAGATAACTGATTCTTCTTCCAGAGGGATAAGTCACATTGTTGGCATATGTCATTTTACACCAATGAGGATCTATTTATGAATGAAGATGTTGATTTGATGTTATAAAATGCTTAAAAAATTACATAGTGTCCATTTAAAGTAGATTTTGATGCCAATACTTAATTTATTGTATGAATGCAGGATTTACTCTTTGCAGAGAACCGGTACATTCAATGGTTCGAAAAGGTACTTGTATATTTGACTTACATAAAAAACATTCAAGATTTTGCTTAATTGAAAGTAAAGGAAATGGCGTACTATTGCGGGCTATTCACAGGTTAGCAGCATTTTATTATTGCAGCTGGTGGAGAAACTTTGACTTCTTAATATACTGGAAGGTTTAATCTGTAGCATTATATTTTACATATTGTTCAAATGGCTTGTCTGTACAATCCATCCAGCCATCCATTTTCTACCGCTTATCCTCATAGGGTCGCAGAGGGACTGGAGCTTATACCAACTGTCTTAGGGCGAGAGGCAGGGGACACCCTGGACAAGTTGCCACTTCATCACAGGGCACATGGAGACAGACAACCATTCACACTCACATTCGCACCTATGGGCAATTTGAATGAGCCAATTAACCTAATCCCCATGCATGTTTTTGGATGGTGGGAGGAAGCTGGAGTACCCGAAGAGAACCCCTGCAGACACGGCCCACGCAGAGGCGACAGTGCTAACCACCACACCACCGTCCTGCCCCGTATGTACAATCAAAATCTGTAAAGTTAACTCCAATTGCCAGACAAATGAAGTGGGGAAAAAAGTACAATATTTGCCCCTGAAATGTAGTGGAGTAGAAGTATAAAGTATAGAAGCATAACACTGGAACTAATTTTTAAAAAAATCCTCAAATTTGTACAGTATTTGAGTAGTAGTTATTTTCCCTCCACCGTTGCCACTGAGTACAGAGTACGTCTTACACCACTGCTTAAATCTTAAGACCAAAAAAAATCTTGACAGTCTTTCATAGACTAAGTGTCAGGCTGAGCTGCAGAGGGCTCCCTCACACCTGATACTTGTTACCTCCGCCAAGGCGGTTATGTTTTCACCGGGGTTTGTTTATTTGTTCGTATCTTTGTTGGTTTGCAAAATAACTCGAAAAGTTGTGGATGGATTTTGATGACATTTTCAGCCAGCGAGGCTGTGGAGAGCACCTTGCTTAGCATGGACATGCTTGAACAGTTTGAAGAGGTAAAGAAACTGATTAACTTCAGATGCGATTCTATCGATTATAAAATTATTCTCCTGGAAGAAAAATTGGAGCACCCCACTGTTGAGCTGGAGGCTGTGAGCGCAAAGGTGGCCCACGTTGAGCAGAGGGTCGCCCAGGTGGAGCAACCTGTCAAGCAGATCACTATAAGGATGGCTGAGCTGGAGACATACACGTGCCTATGGAACCTCAGGCTTACTGGAGTTCCAGAGTCCAACCAGGAGGACGTCCGCATTGGCGCCATCACCATCTGCCAGGAGGTGCAGTCTGACAAGTGACACAGTGGCAACCTGCGGAGGGTACCAACCCGAGAAGGATCATCATCCATTTCATCTCTCGGGTCAGCAGAAACACGGTGTGGAGAGCTGCAAAAACCTCCTTGTACCTCTGGGAGCAAGGCTTCCAATTCAAAGAGGACTTGTCGAAGGGGGACCAGAGAGAGACTTTGGCCTGCGGTGGAGAGGGCGCACGACAATGGGAAAAAGGCCTTCTTTGCAGGAGCTCGAGCCTTCAAAGAGGTAGAAGGTGAGAACAAACTCCCTGAATTACTAGGAAACACATTGGCCCACTGTGACTGCTTTTGTTGTTCTATTTTTGTTATATGGAGAACCAATAATGGGCCAATTATATGTGCGCTCAAACTTGACGTGTTTTGAGTTGATTTCTGTCATCTGAGCCTATTTCCTTTTGAAACAATCTGATAAGCAGTGTAAAGCAATGGTGCTGCAGATGTCGTCGACCTGCTGCCTATTAGTTAGCTTCAACAACACTTTTTAGGCAGAAGGTATTCTTTCATTTTCCTTTTCTGTTTATTTATGTTTTTTTCCTATTGTTTCATTCAATGTCAGAGGCTTAAGAAATGGGCTGAAGCGTAAAGCTGTATTTTTATTTATTAAACAGCTAAAAGTTGATTTTGCTTTTCTACAAGAAGCACATTCCGTCAAAGACACAAGCTTTTGGAAAGCACAGTGGGGCAGTGATATTTGGTTTTCACATGGGACTGAAAACTCTGCGAGGTTGGCTAATTTAAAGGTCTCCTAATATATACTTTTTGGCAATTTTATATAGGTTTCAGACGTGAACAATATTGTATTCAAAGTGTATTACCCCAAACTCAGCCCTGGAGAGGAAGTGTCTCTCTCTCCCCTTACCTTACGCTTCTGTTTACTTCTAGATGCGTACTGGCACTGGCAAAAGAGGCCACTAACGTTACTCTGCATACATGGACAGTACCATTAACAGTAGTCAGAGTCACCCAAATTACAAATTATGCTCACAGAGCTTATGTTCAAAGTCTCCTGATATTAATTACTCATACATTATTCTATGACGGAACTGGGTTAGCTGCAGTGCTAACTGAGCTCCAGTGGACTGCTTTGTAAACATGGGCCCATACAAAGTATAGCTACACAGTAAACCAACACAAAATAGAATAACTTACAGCTCCGTGTTTGTAGCTGTGTCCCAGACAGTTGGTGCCGATCCATGCTTCATCTTCAGCTGGATAATGAAGCCTGCTTTGTGAATGATGGGCGCACTAAACTTTGGGAAGCTCTCTTGCTAAATTTCCAGTAAAAATAAATTGATCCACTGGGTCTTCAGAGGACAAATAGAGTAAAAATAGCCTCCTGTGCTCGTTGAAGCAGCCAACACACAGAGCAGCTGCTCCTAACTTTCTCAGATTTGTTTGTGAAAGTTAGCGAGGAGAAACAGTGGCGGCCGGCCACTCGGTAACTTTAGAGGAGGGCTCATACCCGGGGGTGGCTCGAAGGCAGTGTTTTCTACTGGAGGTAGGAGCATTTCGCCGTTCTACATCAGTAGGTGAAAAATGTTCAACTCGCCTGTTTCAGCACACATTGGCAAAGAACAGGAGCAAGCAAGGGAAGGAGGTGACAGACTTTTTCCACTCCTGGGGCCTCAATCGCAGGCTATGGGGACACATACTACTGTTAGAACACCTTTAGTGTGAATTTTGCATAATTTCACAGTCTCTGTGTGACAAACAGGGTCACTACATTTGTCTGGTTTGTAGAATAAATGACAAAGTTTTGAACAAGTCTCTTGACAGATGGCCACTTGGTAAGCCTTGCAAATTTTTCATGAAAATGCTGATGAATAAATATGATCTTTATCATGTGTGGAGGGAGAGATTCCCCGGGGACAGAGTTTACACTTGGTGTAACAAGGACAGCTCTTGTTGTTTATAACGCTCTAGATAAGGATTCCATCACAGTTAATCTCTTACCCTCTCCGTTGACAGATCATAAGGCAGTATCTCTTAAAGTTATCCTGTCTTGAGACAATCTAAATGAAAAACACTTTTCTCACTGGAAAATGAACTGCTCCTTATTAAAACATAATTCTGTGAAAATTGAATTGCAGAGATTGATTAAGTGGCACTGGGATCAAGCTCAGAAGGACAAAATTTACGGCAAAAATTGGGAATTGTTGAAATATGAAATAGGTAAATACGTATGGCAGCAACTTAGTTAAATCTAGAAGAAAAAGAAGTAGGTAATATCACCTCTGAGATAACATCCCTAGGAAGTGTTCCTCCAGATTCACTTTCTGCTAAAGAAAGACTCAGATTGGTTGAACTCCAAACAAAACTTGATGACTTGTATAAATGTCAGGCAGAGGGGGCTTTTGTTAGATCAACACAGAAGTGGCTGGAGGAAGGACAGCAGATGACTTCATACTTTTTTTAAACTGGAGAAATCTTGAGCCAAGCACAACTCCTTATCTGAGTTAAATATTCGTGGGTCTGTTATCAATGATAAGTACAAAATATCCGTGTTTTGTTATAATTACTTCTCCTCTCTTTACAAAACTAAATTTGATCATACATCAACAGGAGGTGCAAGACACCATCCATCCATCCATTTTCTACCGCTTATCGTTACATAGGGTCGGGGGTGGGGGGGTGCTGGAGCCTATCCCAGCTGTCTTAGGGCGAAAAGCAGGGTACACCCTGGACAGGCACATAGAGACAGACAACCACTCACACCTACGGTCAATTTAAATTAGCCAATTAACTTAATCCCCATGCATGTTTTTGGATGATGTGAGGAAGCCGGAGTACCTGGAGAGAACCCACACAGACACGGAGAGAACATGCAACTCCACACAGAATGGCCCCGGGCCAGGAATCGAACCCCATACCTTCGTGCTGTGAAGGTACTGTCTTACTGTCTTACAGTGCTAACCACTACACCACTGTGCCGCCTGCAAGACACCATCTTAAAACTTAAAAACAATAGGTCACCTGGGAATGATGGCATCAGCTCTAAATTTTATAAAGAGTTTTCTGATCTGTTGGCACTATTTTTAAGTTTTTTTCTGAGAGTGTTGCAAGAACAACCTCCCGCTACTATGACACAGGGGTTAATTAATTTAATACCCAGACCCAAAAAAGACATACTTCTTATTGACAATTGGAGACCCGTAACTCTATTAAATAATGATTATTAGATATTTGCATAAATTTTTGCAAAGTGATTTGAAGAAGTTCTGGACTCAGTAATTGACGAAAATCAATCAGGATTCATGAGTAAAAGGGATATTTTTAATAACCTAAGTTTTGAATTTGATTGATTACTGGACTGGATTTGATTGAGATTTGACCAAAAATATATTTACAAATGCAGATGTACTTATACAAATTTGTTTTTTTATTTGTATGTCATTTGTATTTGTGTGTGTGTATATATATATATATATATATATATATATATATATATATATATATATATATATATATATATATATATATATATATATATATATATATATATATATATATATATATATATGTGTGTGTGTGTGTGTAAAAATGCTCCTCTCACCCTTGTAGAGTGGTATCTGTGTTATCCTCAAGCTCGGGTCCTCAACCAGAGTCCTGGAAGTTTGAGGGTTCCGCACAGTATCTTCGCTGGTCCTAGGACTGCACTCTTCTGGACTGAGGCTTCAAATGTTGTTCCTGGAATCTGCTGGAGTCACTCTCCCACTTTTGGCAGTCACCGCCCCGAGTGCTCCTACCACCACAGGGACCATGTTGGCCTTCACCTTCCACATCCGTTCCAGCTGTTCTTTCAACCCTTGGTACTTCTCAACCTTTTAGTGCTCCTTCTTCTTGATGTTGCCATCAGCTGGTACTGCCACATCTATCACCACTACCGTCTGCTGCTCTTTGTCCACCACCACTATGTCCGGTTGGTTAGCCAGGAGCTGTTTGTCAGTCTGGATGCTGAAGTCCTAGCCCTGTTGTTCTCAACCACTTTCGGTGGTATGTCCCATTGGGATTTGGGTACTTCTAGTCCATACTGGGTACAGATGTTCCTGTACACTATCCCAGCCACTTGGTTGTGCCTCTCCATATGTCTGTCTCCGTGGCCTCCTTACACAGCCTGCACCTTGGGTCTGGTCTACTGTTGTAGATCCTGGCCTCTATAGCCCTCATGCTCAGGGCCTGTTCTTGTGCTGCCATGATCAGTGCCTCTGTGCTGTCTGTCAGCCCAGCATTTTCCAGCCATTGGTAGGTCTTCTTGATATCAGCCACTTCCTCTATTTGACGGTGGTACATGCCATGTAGGGGCTTGTCCCTCCATTTTGTCTGCTCCTCACCCTCCTCACGCTCCTCAGGTTTCTGCTGCCTGAGGCTGTCACTGAGCAGTTCATCTTTTGGGGCCATTTTGCTGATGTATTCTTGGATTTTCGATGTTTCATCCTGGACAGTGGCTCTGACGCTCACTAGTCCTCGGCCTCCCTATTTCTGCTTAGTGTACAGCCTCAGGGTGCTGGACTTGGGGTGAAATCCTCTGTGTATGTTGAGGGAGCTTCCTTGTCTTGATATCTGTGGCTTCTATCTCCTCCTCTGGCCAGCTAATGATCCCAGCGGGGTATCTGATGACTGGTAGTGCGTACATGTTGATGGCTTGGACTTTGTTCTTCCCATTCAGCTGATTCCTCAGGACTTACCTTATTCTGTGGAGATATTTAGCTGTGGCTCACTTCCTCGAGGCCTCCTCATGGTTTCCATTAGCCTGTGGGATACCAAGGTATTTGTAGCTCTCTTGGATGTCTCCTATCCTGCCCTCTGGTAGGTCCACCCCTTCAGTTCTGATCATCTTGCCTCTCCTCGATACCATCCGGCCACACTTGTCCAATCCGAATGACATCCCTATGTTGTCGCTGTAGATCCTGGTGGTGTGGATCAGTGAGTCGATTTCTCGCTCATTCCTGGCATACAGCTTGATGTCATCCATGTAGAGCAGGTAGCTGACTGTTGTTCCACTTTGGAATAGGTATCCGAAGCTGCTCTTTGTGATGATCTGACTGAGGGGGTTCAGACCTATGCAGAACAGCAGTGGTGATAGTGCATCCCCTTGATATATGTCACACTTGATGGTGACTTAGGCGATGGCCTTTGAGTTGGTTTCTAGGGTCTTCTTCCACATTCCCATGGAGTCCTTGATAAAGGTTCTTAGTGTCCTGTTGATCTTGTACAGTTCCAGACATTCCAGTATCCATGTGTGTGGCATTGAATTGTAGGCTTTCTTGTAGTCAATCCAGGTAGTGCACAGGTCGGTCTGTCGATTCTTACGGCCTCTGTGAACTGCTCTGTCGACCTACAGCTGGTGTTTGGCTCCTGTGGTGTTACTGCCAATTCCCTTCTGTGCCCCGCTCATGTATTGAGCCATATGCCTACTCATCTTAGCTACCATGATGCCTGACAGGAGCTTCCATGTTGTACAGAGACAGGTTATTGGCCGTTAGTTTGATGGGATAGGTCCTTCTGGAGGTCCTTCATGATGAGGACTGTCCTGCTAGGTTCCTTCTGGGGGTCCCTCATGATGAGGACTGTCCTGCCTTCAGTTAACCACCCTGGGTGGGTCCCTTTAGCAGCTGGTTCATCTGTGCTGCCAGGCATTCGTGGAGTGCCGTCAACTTCTTAAGCCAGTATGTATGGATCATATCGGGGCCCGGTGGTGTCCAGTTCTTCATCTTTGACACTCTTTCTTGGACATCTGCCTTTGAGATGTTTACTAGTTCTTGTTCTGGGAGGCTGCTGTGGTCAGTTCTCAGGTCCACGAGCCTTTGGGTGTTGGTATTATTTGATGCATCTCTTTCCCAGATGCTCTTCCAGTATTTTTCCATCTCAGCTCTTGGTAGGTCTGAGCTGATGTTACTTCCCTGCCACTGAGAGTACACCTCGGCCGGGTGAGTGGAGAACATTTTGTGTATTCTCCTAGCCTCCTAACCTCCTTAGTGTATCTCTTCAGTCGAGAGGCCAGAGTTGTTAGTCTCTGTCTGTTTTCATTCAAAACAGTTTCTTCATACTTAAAAATAAATAGTAGTGATGTGTCCTTTCATGTCGAGACTTCGAAGCGTGTGTCAAGTATTCCAAGATTTTTTTGTGAAGCGCGTATCGAGGCTTGTGTTGATGACATATGTGGTGACGTTCTAAGCTTTGCGAGCCGACAGTACCACGTGACTGCTTCAGGAACCGGTTCGCGGGTTTGACGTGCGGTTCAGAATATTAGAGACAGCAAAACACAACGGACTCTCCCCTCAGTACTTGTAGATTTTTACCTGCGGTACATTAGTTTGCGATCGCACAAGCACATTCACTTTTCTTTTTATAGTCATTGTTACGATTGAAAGTAAATAAATACTTTACAGAAAACTAGAAAAGAACCCTTATCAAACAGTACAACTACATATTGCAAACCTTCCAAATTAATTTTCACTCCCCCCTCTGTCCGTGGCATCAGAATAAACAGACCAGTGTTTCCCAAACTTTTTTTTATCTTGTCTACTCCCTTAGCCTTTTTCTCATCCATCAATCCATCCATTTTCAGCACTTATCCTCATATGGTCCCGGGTGGGCTGGTACCTATCCCAACTGTCTTAGGGTGGAAGGCAGGGTACACCCTGGACAAGTCTCCAGTTCATCACAGGGCACATAGAGACAGACAACCACTCACACTCACATTCACACCTACGGTCAATTTAAATTAGCCAATTAACCTAATTCCCATACATGTTTTTGGATGGAGGGAGGAAGCTTGAGTACCCAGAGAGAACCCACACGGACACGGCCCACGCAGAGGTGTGTGTTAATGATTCTCCAAAAATAGAAAGTCACACAGCTGATTAATAAATGAAAATCATTTTATTTAATCTTTAATGTTTAAGTAAGTATCTTATTTATTTTGATGAGTAATATAGCTAAATAAGCACCAAATCAAAGTAAATAATAAACCCGCCTTTGTTATATATATTACCACAAAAACTAGAGCACCTTTGTCTAAGTTTCCTGAGATAAAAATCAGGAACAAAAGACTTAACAAGATTAATATTCAGACTCACTAGTACCCCTGGTTTGGAATAACTGAAACAGACAATATATTAAGTGTATTTATTGTTTATTGGCATTATCATTTAAACACAATTGAAACTTCACATGCCTTGCGATTGGCTGGCAACCAGTCCAGGGTGAACCTGCCTCTTGCCCGATGACAGCTGTCCCCCCGCGACCCCTCAGTGGGACTAGCATTTCTGCATTTTACGCAGGGGTGCACAACGGGCATCACAATGGAGAACCACGAGGGGTCTCCGTAGCTACAGAGTTGGATAATGTAATACGCAGTCAGAGAAGTATATTCCAACCTTAAGCGGTAGAAGATGAATGAATGAATGAATGAATGAAGCTTCACATAGCGAAGCCATGGTGTCACCTTAACCACTCTGGCTGTCTTATTTTTATTTGTCCACTTGATGGCGCAGTAGAGCAAATGAAGCACCATGAAGCTTCGACTCGTGTGACGCAATCTGATGGAAAGCTTGCTTCATGTGCTTCATCTCGCCATCACTAATAAATAGAGCAGGATAAAAATAAACCATGACAGTTAAAATAAGAACCACTGAATAATATGTGTGACAATGATAGAAGTTACTGAGAATAATTACAATGAGTGCAGTAGCAGCAGACTGTGATTATGTATCTGTAGTTAGTCAGTCACAGTGATATGATGTATGCATATGCATTTATGTAAACACACAAGGCAGGATCCTCAGCATTCACTTTGGGGGACACTTTCACCACGTTACACATGCACCCTATTGCTCAGCTGTGCTGAAGCCAGAACCCCTAAATTCTGGGGGTCATCTGGCCTAAGGGTCTGTTTCTTGGGAAGGCCACCTCCACATTGCAGCCTCTTCCTAAGAATGCCTCTCTGTAGGTCTGGAATGTAGGAGTAATCCTTCTTTTCCTTAACTGTGTAGACACTTCAGGATTTGGACTTATTGTAGCATCATCTGTAACTGAAAGCAAGCACAAATATGAGAACACTCTTGTTGTCCAACAATCGGGCAAACACTATGAGATCCCATTCCAAGTGTTGCTTTAAAGATGCTTTACAAGTAAAGCCGGCTACTCATTTAATTTTGGTTTTCTCTAAAGCATCAGGTTTATGCTTAAACTTAGGTGTGAATTATTTGCATTAAAAAACAATGATATAACCTCAATAGATGATATTTGTGTTAAAAGTAGGGTAAATTATTTAGGCATTACTATAACAAAAGAGCAGCAGGAGAGATGCTCTCTAAACCTTGAGCCCAAAATGAAAAAGGCTGAGAGTAGATTTAACCAATGGTTGCAGAGAGATCTGTCTTTGAGGGGCCGTATGCACCTATCTGAGGCTGAAGGAATTTCATGGCTCATTTTGGCTGCCTCTGGCTCTGGATAGTAAAACAATCAAAACTAGAAAACCGCAAGCGGTTATGTAGGGCCCTTGTGGTATGTCACAGTCGGGTATCAGATGGGGATGGCGGTGCGAGCAGGGGCGATAAACGTCAAGCGATTTGGACAATACACAAAGGAGTTATGGCCATTCGATGGTTCAATGTGGAAATCATGCCAAAATGAAGAGTGGAAAAAAATGTCTGACTTCCTGTTTGGAATAGACAATTGGTGCAAGAGACTTTTTTTGTTCATCTGGTCAAGACACACGTATGTCCTGATTTTCATGTTCCTACTCCATAAATGCCCCATGGGAGTTTTTTTTTGAAAATTTCAAGGGGGCGCTATGGAGCCATTTTGCCACGCTCATGGGCGTGGCCCCCATCAGATGTTAGGGGTTGCCACCCTTGACCTGTGAATCAACTTTCATGATGATAAGATTTTATTCAAGTCATCAAAAAGCCAAATAACTGGTCACTTCTTGTTACCACCGGGGGGGGGCGCCATGAGTAAGGCCTGACTTTAATATATTGGAACGTTCAGGGCCAAGTCCCCGTCATGCTCAGAAAATTTGAACTTGCTAGGATCGAGTATGTGAACGTGAGAGTCATTTGAATTTAGACGGCAAATTCACCAAATTTATGGAGCCCGAGCAGCCATGACCTGTGACCTAATTAAATGGAGAGCACAACTTTGGATCAGCTACGTCTGGAGATGATCAAGTTGATTGGGCGACATCCCTAGGATGAGTTTGTTTTCATAACAAAATTAACAATTCAAAATGGCCGACTTCCTGTTTGGAATAGACAATTGGTGCAAGAGACTTTTTTTGTGCATCTGGTGAACTTACACACATGTACCGATTTTCATGTTCCAACTCCGTAAAAACTCCTATGGGGAGGGGTTTTTGAAAATTTCAAGGGGGCACTATGGAGCCATTTTGACTGCTCATGGGCCTAACCTCCATCAGATGTTAGAGGTTGCCAACCTCGACCTGTGTATCAACTTTCATGATGATACAAGTATATTAAGAAAATCCCAACTTCTGCAACTTAGTCCCTTTTACCTAACAATACACTGGCTGATTCACAAGGCTTCTAGCTCCTTGGTCCTGGTACGTAGAAATCTGAAATCCACAGACAAGATCGTTGGGGAGCCTAGAAAATATGCATACATTTTAGTGGATGTAACCCCAAGGATCCCTTAACAAGCCAATCCAGCACCAACACCTACAGATGGACTAAACAAGTATACATCTAAGGGCCTGGATCTTTCTTGGTTGGTGATTTTCTCAAGCTAGGAGGCATAAAATATTGCCAGTGATTCTGCTCTCTATGTCGACCAGTCCTGTTGCAGTTTGAACTGTCGACATTTTTTTTTTTTATCTGCCAACGAGGGGTTCTTACATTTTCATTTTTTGAACAGTTTGAGGCACCTAATTTCAAAAGTTTTGCTTCAAATGAAGTGAACTTTTCAGGAAGCACTTGTAAGACAAGTTTTTCCAAACTAGGTTCAAGAAGTTGGAGACCCTCAGTTATTTTTTAAAGCTACTTCCAGTATGGTAGACCCTCTCTATTAACTGGCAATAATTGGAACAACCCAACATGGTATGCAAAAAAGTAAATCCCCAGGGCAACAATGTATAGGCAACAAACAGCACTATCCATGGTGCTGAAAACAGCTCTGAGATCTGTTGCTGTTTTCTCCTTTATCTGGATGAATGTATTTGTTGTGCAGTTGTCATGTTAAGCAGGATGTGCAATGCCTCACAACGGATTGGTTTGCACAAGACCTGCAACTTCCTGGTTCCGGCTGGTGATCTGATTGGTGTGGCGTCTGACAAGTTCCTCCAACCATTGAATGCCTTCCAGACCATCACTGCTTAAACAGCTGTACTCCATTTTCCTCGCTGCATTTTGTCTTTGAGCAACTGGCCTCGTGTGTTGGCTCTGAGTGTTTCCTTTGTTTTATTATCATGGTGAACTGTGGGTAGAATTGCAGACAAGGTGGAAGTGAGGGGATAAACTGACACCATCCAGACACGTAAGAGATTTTCATTGTTAGACATACTAGGTTTTGCGGGTGCTGCTCTTTTATTTCTTGTTACTGTAACTACTGTTGACATTGCTTAATTTTGAAGGAGCAGGTGGCTTTCTCTTCTTTGGAGAGACCTCTTTAAGTTCTATTTATTTCTTAAGTAATTATTTATTACTTATTTCTTAAGGAGTTAAGCAGCACCCAACAGCCCGTCCTCTGTTTCCTTTTTCTGTCTTGCGAATAACTTGTAATTTATACCAAAACCATTCTGGTGGGATGTGGGATGCATTTTTTCTCACTTTGGAAGGAACATGGCTCCTTAAGATAAATCATGAGGTTCTTGTTAAGTGAAAGGGACACTGACAGAAATTGGGTTCAAGTTTAACTGTCATTCATATACATGACATTACAACCATTTTAAACCTCTCACCTCCTCAACCACACTGACCTCCTCTTCGCTGTTTCCCGTAGATCCATCCTCTGATTTTTCTGTCTGTGAGGAGCACAAATTCTGAAGAGTAGATTTTGGATTTAGAGGTCACGGAGAGGAATCCTTTGAAAACTAACTATACTGTCTGTACACATCACTAAACCAAGCTTAATACTCCTCACCTTAGCTTTAGTGTAGACTGTCAGATCTGTCACCATACATGCATTCTCCTCTGCACAGGAATACAGGTCCTGGAGACAGATCATAAGATTTTTTTTTTATTGAAGGGACAGTTAGATAGATGTTGGGCCTTTACACACTTTTTAAATGATCAAATAGTCATGTTATTCCACAGACTTCCAGCTGCCACATAATGAAATGTTTTGCTCTTCAATGACTAGATGACTCCAGAGTTTAGAGTTATAAACAGCATCCTAAAAAGCATATAGTTAATCATAAAACATCATACACAGCTACTCACAGAATTGATACTTTCCATTCTTTCATAGCCATCGTCTTCTGCACACCTGGGCTCCACATTCACATGCTGAGGAGTTTTGTAGAGCTATATAACATATTAATATTAGAACATTGTGGCATCTCAGGTCGTGTTCACAACAACTGCTTTAGGAACTAGACCAAAGTGTTGTGAACACAACCACAAACTCACGATGTGCAGTACAATGATGAGCACAGTATGAAAGAATATTCGAACTGTTGGCACAAAAGAGTAAAAATATCTTACATTTGCAAAACCACTTAGTTGAACGTTTCTCATTCTTCTTATAGTCCTGTAGACCGGCCGAGGCAATGGATGCTGATTTCTCCTTAACATTTCCTGCCTTTTTTTGCGTCGCAAGTACACGACTGGGGTGAGTGTTACAGTAATGAAAGTGATGAGCAAAATCACAGCAACAGCAGCAGCTCCGGTTGCAATTTCAGCTGTAGGTCCATGTCCATCAATCACTGTTGATGGATGTGAGATATTGAGTACAAGCTCACAGTCTTCTATACCCACAAGGTTCTGGACGGTACAAAGGTAGGCTCCAGAATCCCTCTCTGTGATCTTCTCCAAATATAAGTCCCCTCCTCTAGCATCAACAAAGGCATCCAGAGGCAGCATCTGGTTTCCGCTGGTCTTTGCCCATCTGTATTTCAGCGGTGGAGTGCCTTGTGAGGATCTGCATTGGAGCCTTATATTTGTATCTAACACAGCGTCATCATACTGACGTACTGGCTTGTCTGGCCTCTCCATTACAGTCAGAAAAATGTTTTTAATCTGTACTCCAGGCAACTTTCTCACCTTACATTGGTACGTTCCAGTGTCTGTGGTCTTAAGGTCGGTGATGTTAATAGAAGCATCACCGTCTTGGGGCTTATGAGATGTTAAGTGGATCTCATTCTTTAAAGGGGCATATAAAGTATTATAAATGCTACTTTGAGTACCAGAGTACAAGTTTCCGATCTTCCTGCATGGTTGGTGGCACAATGTTCCACTCTATGTCCAAATTTTCCACATCCTCAGAATCAAGGTTGAACTCACAGTTAAGAGACACACTTCTACTGTATATCTAGCTACATAATAGTAATTAATGTCGGAAGTTATTTCCAGAGAACAAGCTGGTTCTGGGGTAAGAGCACATAATAACATCATCCTGCTGAAATATCTCGGGGGGACAGCTATGGCAATAATGCACAAGCATAATGACATACTTGGATTGGTGGGCTTTAGATTTAGTTTTTGCACTGCCTGGGTTACACTGTAAAATATAAAGGTCACAGTTAGGGCAGGACTGCACAGTAGTGATGGGCAAATGAAGCTTCATGAAGCAGTTGTGATATTTTTTTACTCCTCTAGATGGTGGTCTTGGTTTAAAGAAAAAGGCTAGTGTAATGGAAATTCAATTACACTAGCCTTTTTCTTTAAGCCAGATATATGAGAACACATATCACAACAGTTTGGATGAGTGAGAGGTATCCTCTTACCCCCAGACTCCAAATATACATTGTTATGAACATCATCACAGTCACTTTCATGATGAATAGGAGTTCACTCATTAAAAGATGTGTGAAATGAACTCACAAATTTATTTTTTGTGTGTTTCCTTTCAATTCTTAACAAATGTGTATGTTTGAGTAAAGATGTGTGTGAAGGTCTTTAGTCATCCAGGTCATGAAAAAGGCTCATCCAAAGTCTGAAAGCAAGTGGACTGTTTGAAACTTGAGTAAATTTATGAGTTTTCAGAAAATACAGATTTAGCATCATTTATAACATAGCTGAGTATTAAAAATGTTTGAAGGGTCATGAGCTGATGTCTAAATAACGGTATTAAAAAAATATTTTTTTACATCATATGATATTGATTACAAGGATGTGAGCCCTTTCTCCTGTGATGTTAAGAAAATTTACAACAATCACAAAAAGCCCACGAAAGCATACAAATTATTCCCAAGCATATTCTGTCAATGGTGTAATATTTTTATTGATTATGTCAAATGAGATGTATTTGACCCATGTTAAATATGGAGAGACAGCTTTAGAGCTAACCCACAAGGGAATAAGCAGTATGGAAAATGGATGTATGAATGGTCTGAAACATTACCTTTAGCACTTTAATGCAGAGTCTTAGGTGGGAGGATGATGACACTTTGGCAGAAGTAGCATGACTACAAAATTATAAGGGGCTAATACAGAGTTGATGGGTCCATAAAAAGATATTGGTCAGACCCAACATCACAATACAGACCCAACTTATCTTGTTTTTCTTCCACAAAAGGGTCTAATATGAATATGTTTGAAGGGTTTATACTGTGATATTGGGAGACCCAATTTTTATTGATTATGTCAAATGAGATCTCTTTGACCCATGGTAAATATGGAGAGACAGCTTTACAGTAAGTTGGGTTTGTAACTGCCACAGCTCTATAATATTAGTGTGCTACTTAATAGCAGAATACATTTTATCAGACTTTGCAAATTTTAATCATCGACTGCCATTGTGGGTCCTCAGTTACTTCTATACAGAAAAAATGGACAGATTCACTCAAAAAATGTTTACCTCCTTCTCCGCCAAATGTAGCTCAGAGATTTGAAACTATCAGAAAACTTTCTCTACAAAAGAGACCAAAGTGGTCACATCATCATGTAATAACTCCACATTTTGTAATAACCTGCCACAATAATATGCAATTACATTACTTTAATTAAATAAAAAATAGGCTGTTTCATTCAAGTTTCATTAGTCAAAACTTAATGAAATATAACTCAATATAATAATAGAGAATGTGTTTGCATTAAACAAATGTTACGGACACTGAGAGTGCACTGAAATATCAAGAGACATACACAGAAGCAATCTGGATTATGTTATTCATAAATATGTGCTGGAAAGCTGACAAAAGACAAAAACAAATAAGGAATAGAAAAAAAATTCATTTCAGTTCCACTTGTGTTAGTGCAACATATATGTCCTTTTCTATAGGGTTACAACAGTTTCAGCAACAGTCTGTGGAACAGTCTCCCTTTTTCTATCAGAGCTGCACAGTCTGTTGAGAGTTTTAAATCACTGCTAAAAACTCACCTCTATGCACTGGCTTTTAATACAAGTTGAGTTAGACACATTTATGTTCCTTTTAATTGTGTTTTACTGTGTTTTTAATTCATTTATTTTATTGATTTATATTACTTGTTTGTTTGTAATTTGTTGTTTTATATTTGCCTCAGCCTTGTAGAGCACTTTGGTCAACTATGGTTGTTTTTAATAAATAAACAAAGATTGAGATTGCGATTGAACAATCTTTCAAATCAAAATATATATTATTGTATAATATAATATATATATATATATATATATATATATATATATATATATATATATATATATATATATATATATATTTCTAATCATGTTATTAAAAATAAAAAATAATGCTATCCACAAATTCTCATTAACAAAAAAAAATATTTGCAATAGTTCCAATATGCAAGAAATTTACTTAAGATGGCTTAAATAACATCTTACAACCTGTAACATTTACCTTATAGATAACAGTATGCTTTTGCTCACACTAGAAACTTCTAATGTCTTTCAAAGGTATTAGAACAGCAGGAATTACTTTTGCACATTTCACTAATAATGGTGAATGGACTCATACTTTATAGCACCTTTCTAATATGCCCGACTACACAAAGCGCTTTACAACCCAAGTCATTGACCCATTCACACACACATTCATACACTGGTGGCAGATACCACCTGCTTCTCGGGAGTGATAACCATTCACACACCGATAGGGCTGTCATTGGGAGCAATTAGGGTTCAGTTTCCTGCTCAAGAATACTTTGACATATGGACATATGGAATGCAAAAACTGACACAAGGGTCCACTAATCCTCCACTCAGTGGACTGTCACTCTGCCACAGCAACAATTTAAATGTAAATAATATAAATAATTTGTCAAAAATGTGTATCATTTTAGTTGTGCAATGGGTTTCAAAAATCAGCTTCCTGAGATTAGGTGTCATGTCCGATTTAGGAAAGGAAGGACAATATCAGGAAGGGGTTTCTGCTAGAACCCAATTGTGCGACTCAGATACATCAATACATCAAAGTAAAATTCTTTATTGTGAAGCTTGATCACATAAGGGAACAAGCAGGCATGGGAAATCCAAGAATGGGAAAAAAACTACACTACAGAAAGGAAGGGAGAAAACCAGGGAGGTTAAAAAAATATGGCTTTTAAACTTACAAAGAAAAATCACTCTGAGACAGAGGTGAAATAAATTATCTACCAAAATAAAACACCAATGTGCGATTTCTTTAAACAGTTATTTAGCAACACTATGAATGGGTAACCAACTTAAATCACACTGGCACATCTGCTTGACAGTAATAACAGAAAAACTCTACACATGACCTGGCTAACTGGGAAAACTGACACAAGGGAATATACTAACAACTTACATCACAATGGCACAATGGATAATCAGAAACAACAGAAAAATCGACACAAGACCTGACGAACTGAAAAAAATAACATAAAGTACTTTACTAACTCTTAACATAAAAACTAGACCAACAGTGAGGATACAAAAAGAAATGATTTAATTTAAAACACTCACCAATGGTGAGGACTAAACTAAAAGCTGCACATGAGGTAAGGGAACACACGTGAAAGCAATCAGGGCGGGGCAAGACAGTCACACAGGCAGGAAACACAGGAGGGGAGGAAGCAAAAACACCTGGAACAAGAAATGATACTACAAAATAAAACAGGAAATGACAAGACAGAAATGATAAATGTAGTCTAACTTGACAAACATGGCAGGAGTGCAGGAGGACAGGGAGGAATGCAAACGAAACAAGAGGGAAACACAATGACTTCTAAGATAAAACAGGGATGACAAGTCAAAAATGACAAGAGGAAAAATAATAAGCACAACTTAACCTAACAGACATGACAGACAATGACACAGGACCATAATGTATGAATAAAACATAAACATAAAACGTCAAAGCCCCTTTGACGAGCCCTGAATCATCTTCAGACCTCTCCGGCATCCCGGAATGTTACCATGACCTTGCTGAGGTATTCAGCAAGTCCAGAGCCCTGTCCCTCCCTCCTCATCGTCCCTACAACTGCGCCATCGACCTAGTCCTTGATGCCATCATCCTTAAAGCCAGGCTGTATGCTCTCTCTGGCCCTGAGAAACAAGCCATGGAGGATAATATAGCTACTTCCCTCCAAGCCGGACTCATCTGTCCCTCTTCTTTCCCTGCTGGTGTGGGGTTCTTCTTCATAGAGAAAAAGGACGGGTCACTCTGCCCCTGCATCGACTATGCTCCACTTAATCAGGTAACTGTTACAAACCACCATCCTCTGCCTTTAATGTCCTCAGCCTTTGAACAATTACAAGCAGCCAAACTCTTCACTAGACTGGACCTGAGTAATGCCTATCACTTGGTGAGTATTCCGGAGGTGGACGAATGGAAGACCGGATTCAACACACGGACATTATGAGTATTTGGTAATGCCATTTGGCCTTACCGACGCCCCTGCAGTTTTCCAGTCTCTGGTCAACGATGCCCTTTGGGACTTTCTGGACCGCTTTGTCTTTGTATATCTGGCCGATATACTGATCTATTCACCAGACCTGCAGATGCACCAGACGCACGTCAGGCGAGTACTCTCACGTCTCTTACAGAATCAGTTGTATTGTGAAATGGAGAAGTGTGAGTTTCATGCCAGGTCGGTATCCTTCTTGGGCTTCCTCATAGCTCAGGGATGGATCCAAATGGACCCAGCTAAAGTAAAAGCAGTTGCAGAGTGGCCAGTGCCGGATAGACGGAAAAAGGTGCAGCAATTCTTAGGTTTTGCTAAGTTTTACCGCCGGTTCATCCGTAACTTCAGTGCCATTGCAGCACCTCTACACATCTTAACCTCTCCTCACCAAGGGTTCGGTGGTCTCCCGATGCCAATAAGGCGTTCGAACACCTCAAGAGGCTGTTCACCACTGCTCCCATCCTCGCCATGCCGGACCCGACCCGTCAGTTCATCATGGAGGTGGACGTTTGGGAATCGGGGCCGTCCTGTCGCAACGATCCAAGTCCGACAACAAGGTTCACCCCTGTGCCTTCCTCTCTCGCGGCCTGGCCAAGGCCGAACAAAACTATGATGTGGGGGACCGCAAACATCTGGCCATCAAGGTGGCGCGCGAGGAATGGCAGCACTGGTTGGAGGGGTCCCAGCTCCCCTTCCTGGTTTGCACTGACCACAGAAACCTGCAATATCTCAAAAATGCTAAAAGACTTAATTCTTGACAGAGCAGATGGTCATTGTTTTTTAACCCGTTTCATTTTTCCTTGTCTTACAGGCCGGGGTCCCGTTAATATCAAGACTGACACCCTGTCCCGCCTCTTCGATCCAAGTCTTTTGCCAGAGCACCTGAGCCCATCCTTCCACGTGACTGTGTAGTTGGAGCAGTAGCCTGGCATATAGAATCTATCATGCGTCTGAGCTCCTCGCCATGGATTCTTGTCAGTTTCTTATTGTGGTTTTTCACTATCAATGAAACAGGGTAAAAAAACAATAGAAGAAGAAGAAGAAGAATTAGTTTTTTGATCCTTCACTGGGGAAATTACAGTAACAAGTTATATAATGCAATTATAAATATTGTTCTGTGATCTTACTGTAACAAGTTATGTAATGCAAATATAAATTGTTCTGTGATCTATTAGGCTACAACTGATTTTTAAAAAAGTAAAAAGCATGTCCTTGTTGTTGACTGCACTCCAGTCTCCTCTCAATCCCTGGTTCATAAATGAGCCGCTCCTTGTTTTCTAGTTAGCAAATGATTGTGCATTTGATCACTTTAACACCTGAAATCCATCTTCAAAGATAGCAGAAGAGGCTTTGTTCTAGTGTTTGGAAGGCAGTATGTCTATATATTCATTAATATTGTCACTCATATTTACAGTGAAACAGAACAAATGCTGCGGACATTTTCTTTATCCAGCAAGTTTAATAAATGATGCTCTTCAATAAACTTTGTGGAAAAGAAAACCTCCTGTCAGCCCCAGAGCCGTTTCAGTGATCGCTGTAAACAGCGATCATTTGCGCATTGAGAAAACAACGAGGCTGACTGGACAGTGGTGCGGCAGTCGGACACACATGGTGAATAGAGAGTTATGTAATGTGAACATTCCCGTCACTGACCAGTCATGTAGTGTGAAAACTGTAAAACTCTGCTGGGGAGGAGAATCACATACTGTAGTGTGAACAGCACGGAGAGTCAATGACTCCAACAGTCGTGTAGTGTGACCGAGGCATTACTCAACCTTAGCCAATCATCATTACTTAGCGGTTATCTCACCCCTCTCCTCCCCCCTCACCAAAGGGAAAAAAACCACACATTTGCAGCTCCTGTCTGTGTGAGCCAAATCGGATGACAGCTTCAATGAGTAGCTGCGTTGTAATGATAGAAAAGTATTTAGTTACGAAATATTAGAAGGAACAACAAGTGTGAATAATCATGAGTGACATGACGGCATGAAGTGTGAATAATCACGACTATCTTCCACATCTGCATGTCCATATGTGATAGTTTACCTCACACAAAATGCATCAGGGCACAACAAAAAAACACAGCAACCGTCCAAACCTGACACATTTCACAGAGATCAGGCACTAACATCTGGAGGGTAGCCCGGTATAATTTGTCCCTCAGCTGCAGTGCCTGGTGCTCTACGTATTTAAGCATGGAGACGGCACAGACCTCAGTGAACTGCCTGAATGTTTTATAGTTTATAGCTGGAGTTATTCTCAGTGTGGATTAATATAATTTATACATCTGTTTGTGAACTGATCACATTAAGATCATTAGCAGACAACGATCATGTGCGCAAGTGGATATGTGGTCAGGATACAGTTCAGGTCCTGAACCTCATTTGTCCTTTCATCCGTCTTTCATATTTTTGTTTTAATTAGGGCTGTTGAAATTAGTCTCCAACTGGAGGAGACGCAGCGCATCATTCAACCCCGACACGCAAGTATAGTGGAGTAGATAGACGAACGATGGCTGATTGTGGATAAATGTTTGTTTAAAACTAAGAGACAAAATGTTGTAAACTTGTTTCAGGTTGTGTTGTTGAAACGAGAAGAATCGAATGATTTTATATCATTTCAATTATATCATTGTACAACCAAACTGTAGAGCTTCCCCTTCCTTTTCAGTTTACAAGAATAAAATAAGTATAAAAATAACAACTGAGTATAAAAAAATAAGTAAATAAAATTGTAGTTGACCTTGCAAAAAAAAAATAAATTGAATCAGCTTGGCATTTAGTGTACTGAACTAAAAATAGAAATTCCAGTAGCTTCAGGCTTTTAAACTAGATATACTTAAGTTATCATCGTACATACTTTTTGAAGGCAACCAGTTTCCAACATTTTTTGAAGTAAATTCAACTTATCTGGCCCTAGAGTGTAGGTCTAAGGGCCTGGATCTTTTCTGGTTCATACAGAGAAACTTTGTTTCTTCTCAAGGTAGAAGACTTAAAATGTTGTCAGTGATTCTGCTCTTTATGTGTGCCAGTCCTGTTGTAGTTTGAACCTTCTACATTTTTTATCTGCCGATGAGGGGTTCTTACATTTTCAATTTTTGAACAGTTTAAGGCATAATTTCACCAGTTTTGCTTCAAATGAAGTTGACTTCAGGAAGCACTTGTATGACATGTCCAAACTAGGTTCTAGAAGTTGAAGACCCTCAGTTATATTTAAAGCTACTTCCTGTATGGTAGGAGCAGTCAACATGGTTCCTGGATAACATGATTTTATACTTCACAGAGATCTCCAAGTTCAAGTTTGATGTCGTCATCTGCTTTGGTGACCAATTGTGGTAAAAAGACCAACTGGTCTGGGAAGGCCTTAGTAAAGGTCAAAGGTCATTGGAGACCATCCTCTGAGTATATACATTAAGAAAAACCCAGGCTCTGCAGCTTAGTCCCTTTTATGTAAGAATACACTGGCTGAAAAACGAGGCCTCTTGCCACTTGGTCCTGGTACATAAAAAGCTGAAATTCACAGGTCATGGTCTTTGGTGGATATAGCCCCAATGATTACATAAACGTGGCAATCCAGCCCACCACCTACAGATGGCCTAAAGGTGTATAGGTCTAAGGGCCTGGATCTTTTCTAGTTCATACAGAGAAACTTTTTTTTCTCTCATGTTAGAAGGCTTAAAATGTGATTCTGCTCTGTTTTGGTTCAGTTGTAGTTTGAACCTTCTCCATTTTCTCTGCCGATGAGGGGTGAAGGAACTCTGTAGGGTGGCTGAATATTTGAATGCATGTGCATTTCCCCTTTTCTGAATGTTTTGAACAGTTTCCATTTCCTCCTGCGTTCTCCTTTCTTCCCGTCATTCTTGATTTTTCCTCCTCTTTAAAGGCCATCTTCCAGGTTTGTGCCTGTCCACTTGATCCTTCTTTACATTGACTCTCACTCCTCTCCAAATGCTCCTCTTTTATCTTTCTCCTTTGCACTTCTTTAACACGACTTCTCATCATCACCACAGGCTTCCCTTTATTCTTTGTTTCACTCTTCTTTCCTTTTTCACTCTTACCGTCCATCTTCTCCAAATATTTCTCCTGAATCTTTATTTCTCTCTTTTTCTTTGTTCTCTCTTACCCTCCATCTCCAAATACTCCTCTTGAATCTTTGTTTCTCTCTTCTTTCCTTTTTCACTCTTACCGTCCATCTTCCCCAGAGTCCTCCTGAATCTGTTTCTCTCTTTTTCCTTTTTCTCTCTTACCCTCCATCTTCCCCAAAGACTCCTCCTGAATCTTTGTTTCTCTCTTCTTTCCTTTTCTCTCGTACGTACATCTTCTCCAAAGACTTCTCCTGAATCTGTTTCTCTCTTCTTTCTTTTTTCTCTCTTACCCTCAATCTTCTCCAAAGTCTCTTCTTGTATCTTTTCCTCTGTCTTTTGTCCTTCTTCAACATCACTGTTCATCATCTTCAAAGTCTCTTCCCGTGTCTCTTTTTCTGTCCTTTGTCCTTCTTTTATCTTTTTTTCTGTCTTATTTATGTCTTCACCTTTAGTCTTTGACTTCTCCAAAGAGCCCTCATCCATTTCACCTTCTATTTCTTATCCTTCATATTCTCCCCCCTTTCATCAGACAGGCTCTTGTGCAATTTTGTGTCTTTCACTGAGACTCCATTGTCCAAAAGCCACTCCTTGGACATGGAGGTGGATCCACTCTGGTGTTTAATGTTGTCATCTTCAAAGTGTATAATAAATACATAGATACATTCAATCAGCTTTTCTTGTCCAGTCTCTATTAATTCAAGTTGTCATATTTTCTCATAATTACCAGATAGTGGCCTGGTGACTTCAAAGAGAGCTGACTGGTGGAAAATGAGCTCCTTCACCATATTGAGTTGGTGTTTTGTTGAGTCAGTTTTCTTTGCTGTTCCTGGGCTTACAAAAGCCTGCTACATCTAAAAAAAGAAAAAGAAAAAAATGTGAAATATACTGTAGATGATGTAGCTTGTCTAGCTCAGATGTCCAGGTCTGTTTTAGTGCAGTGCTCTTACACCAGGAGGGACTTGGACTGGAACCTTGTCCTTCTGTGGGAAAAGGTCAAAGCAGGTGCCTTTGTTGTAAAGGGTGGGCCTGCTTTCTAAACAAGTCTGTTTACTGTAAAATACTTTTCTGATTGGACATGCACAGGGGTGAAAGTAAGCCGGTACAGTCCAGTACTGCATACCACTAAAAGATTCAGTAGTGGTACACAGTACCAGGAAGAGGGGGGAGAGCGGCTGCCTGCTCTAAAGCCCTCATTCAGAACCAGTCATGGCCGCAATTTGGGTCAGAAAAGAGATCTGCTAGCAATATACAGTCTTGAACACTACTTTGTCTGTTTATAAATTGCTATTAACTCATTCCGAATTGTTTCTGAACTGTCCATGCTGTGTTTTGGTCCATGATGGACGGAGCCTTGGTTGGACATCTCCCTCTCTTCCTAAAGGCTCTTGCCCTGCTTCTCTCCCCCTTCCCCTCGGAGAGAGCCCGGTGGGCTCCTCTGCACCCAGCCTTCGACACGTGTAGCACTACTTTTAATTTCTTTCAGTTCGTTGCAAAATGAATTCAACGACACAGAACAACTCGGAAAAAAAACTGCCTATGAGCTAACAACGAGAGATTTGCTCAGCAGAGTGAGCATTTGCATCTAATTCTGAAACAGAGCAGTTGCTATGAGGATGGGTGCGTTTGATTTAATGCACTGGGATGTTTTCCACAACTGGTCCACAAATGCTGCTTGCTCCAGGACAGGATAAACAATAAATTACACCAACGAATTCAACACATTCTTGTGGTTGCTGATTAGATATCAAATACAGATATAAAACGGACAGAAACACAGCAGAACAATACAGAGAAAAATAACATATTATTCAAAAGAAAAGACAGGGACACTCAAGATGGGTTACCACCACAGAAAATGAGAAAGTCACCCAGTGATGAAGATTTTAACCAAGCTGAGGATCAGAGTGAAGAGGAAGGGACACAATGTCAGGAAAAAGAAGCAAGTGTAGGACCCCCAGAAAAAAGCACAGATGATGATGCTAGGCCTCCTGCTTGTCCTTCCATTTGGACAAAGGACCAATATGAACAATTTAAAAGTAAAAATGAATGGTTGTATGCCCAACATGGAAAACTGGGATGCACTCCATGCCACAATGTTAAGAGTCTAGGTCTCATGGCATCCTGTGGTGTCATTATTGCCAACCAGTGGGCTGAGGGAAAGATAGCCCGATTCAGTAATTCAAGACATGTCCAGCTTTTATCGCTGTGCAAAAAAAAAAAAAAAAAACATGAGCAAAGAAACTCCCAAGCACACAATGAAGCAATTAAGATTCTTCAGACAGCTAAGAAAAACATTCTTCAGACCATGAACACCACCAGTCAGGAGTCTGCATTTGAGTCCACTGCCAGGGTATTCAAGACAGCATATTATGTGGCCAAAAACAATAAGCCATTCACTGACTTTGAGAGTCTGATTTAACTACAGCAAGCTAATTCTGCTGATTTAGGTTGTTTTGCACAGCAAAACTGTCTGTGTTGACATAATTGATCATGTGTCATCACAAATGAAGAAGGAACTCCTGAGGAAAATTATAGAAAATAGGTGTAAAATTACAGTACTAGCTGATGAGTCAACCACTGTGGGGCACAAGTCAACATTAATTGTGTTTTTGAAAGCCAGTGTTGATGGAGAGATGGAGCCCATTGCTTTTCCATTGGACCTGACTGAGCTGGATACCCTGTCTGCTGCTCATATCAAAGAACAGCTCATGAACTGCTTGCTCAAGTGTGGCTTCACCACTGAATTGCTGCAGGAAGTTTTCATAGGGTTTTGCAGTGATGGGGCCAATGTGATGCTGGTAGTGAAGTCAGGTGTTGGGAAGCTGACTTTCCAGGCACTGTACTCTGGCACCGCCTCAATCACAGACTGGAGCTGGCTGTGGACCAGGCACTGGAGATAACAGGAGGAACAAAAGACTTCCAGGCCTTCCTTGACAGCCTATATTCATTGTATAGCCAATCACCAAAAAACACGTGGGATCTAAGTGAATGTGCTCACAATTTACACATCGCACTCATAAGAATTGGAAGAGTGTTCAGTGTTCGCTGGGTTGCTTCTTCATAAAGGGCAGTCACTGCAGTTTGGCACTCTTATCCAGCACTGGCACAACATTTCCGTGAGGCATCAGAGGATGAGACAAGGGACAGCAGAGGGAGGGCTAAATTCAAAGGTCTGCTGTCTAAGCTGTGCTCTGTAAACTTCCTGAAAAGTCTTGCACCGATGGCAGATGTCCTGACTGAACTGAAGAACTTGTCAGAGTTTCTTCAGAACAGGAAGACCACACTCCCAAAGGCCCATGAGATCACGATGATGTATGTCAAATGCATTGAAAGCTGTACTTCATACCCAGTGCAACATGCACTTGAAGCTAGCCAGGCAGAGGAAGAGATGAAATTTAAGGGAGAACAGTTAAGAGTTGGCAAGTCTCCCATCACTGACTCTGCACGGTTTATTCAAGCAGTGGCAGAGAGTATGAAAGACAGACTCTTCACAACCACAGCTAAAAGAACACAGGCCAGTGTCACAACCAACAGAAAAGACACTTACAACAGGCTTCTAAATCAAATGACAGTCCCTAACCCTGACAAGTGGGACCATGACAATTCTCGATATGGAGAAGATGAGGTGAGGGCTTTGTGCCATGTCCTACATCTCAATGAACAAGAGGCACACTTTGGATTCATTGAGTACAAAGCCAGTTTAGGAAGAAGCAAGTAATGCAGGCTGTGAGCGGGGGTTCAGTACCATGAACAATATCATCACTGAGTACAGGAGCAAACTGACAGCAAGAAATACTGCAAACCTCCTCTTTGTCAGCTCAGTTGGACCACCATGCATGCAGTGGGACCCAGTGCCTTATTTGAAGACGTGGCTGGGCAAAGGAAGAAGAGCAGCACACACAACAAGTGGCATAGCTCGCCACCACTCAGAGGAGGATAACTACTTTAAGCCTCTGTGGAAAATCTTTTAGGTGATTTGTTTTGGTAAGGGGTATATCTACTTTGAGTTTTTGTTCATGACCATCTGTTCTTAATCAATTATGTGATACTTAGTATGTCAGAAAGTTCAAAGACAGAGTCTTGTTGACTGTTCAATGAAATGGGGATGTTTAATGTTTAATGTTAAAAATGTTTTAAGTTATGAAATTTTCACATAAGCCTGTTAAAAGAGACACTTTAAAATGTTCCAATTTTTATGTTTATTGAATATCAGTCGTCTTCACGGCAGAAAGTATTCTGGATATTTATCAATGTTTCATACATGCCAGCACCTTAATAATTAAAAGAAATATTTTATCATAGAATTCAGAATTCAGAAGTTTTCCTACTGGGGTTGGCCTTCTGTGTGTCCCCTAAATTCTTCGACCAATCTTACTGAAGAGTAACGTATATAAAGCAATCAAATATTTTTTTCATGGTCTTCTTCCTTAATATCATTGACCTCACACAACACATGAACACAACATCCTTTATCTTTCAAGTTCAATACTAGTGCAGTGACCATGATGTGAGGATATCTTCACCATAGCAAGGGGCTTCGCTGGTGGACAATGGTGCACGTCTGTGATGTTTTGCTGTCTGAAAAAAGCAGATTTTTTTTTTTCATCAAGCGTTACTCACAAAATTAGTCAAATTTAAGAAATACACGAGGGAATAAGTCAACACTCACAGTTGCACGCATTGTTGAAGAATGTAGCTGCTTGAGCTTATCGTTCCTCTAAATTTCAATCTTGAGCAGGTCCTTCACCACCTTCAGTTCAGCAGAGAGAACCTGGCAGTTCCTGCACCCAGGATCAGGGATCCAAATGACAGAGCGCCTTCTTCCTCGCTTGGGCTGTTGTTCAGCTGTTCTGACTGGGGTCAACTTAATAGGAGGTAACACTGATGTGACGCGAGAAGCCTGGCTGGTCAAGGGAGAAGGCTCAGTTGCAGAAGCTGCAGCATCGTGGGAAGCCACTTGTAATCTGACCTCTATCACCGTCCTGACACCCTCTTCAATTGCTGCATCATCCACCTCGCCCAGATGTGACACCATTGGTGGTGTAGGCTTTTAGGCACGTAGGAGGGCCAGTTCTCTGACAATGTATCTGCCCTTAGCTTTTTGGATGTAAAGTGTAACCATAGGGTTCTTCCAAAAAAGCAGAATGTACATTAGTAAATCATTTCACTCTGAAAATTGTGTTACAAATATCTTATTATCTTTAGCATCATGCATGTAATTATTATGGCCTATCTGTGAGATGTGTACTGCTAAATACATACAACAATTCTGAACCTATCCATTCATCCATTATCTACCGCTTATCCTCATAGGGTCCCAGCTGTCTTAGGGAAGACAGGGTACACCCTGGACAAGTTGCCACCTCATCGCAGGGCACATAGAGACAGACAACCACTCACACTCACACCTACGGTCAATTTAAATTAGCCAATTAACCTAATCCCTATGCATGTTTTTGGATGGTGGGAGGAAGCCGGAGTACCCGGAGAGAACCCACGCAGACATGGGGAGAACATGCAAACTCCACACAGTGAGAACCCAGTACCTTCTTGCTGTGAGGTGACAGTGCTAATCACTACACCACCGTGCTGCTCGAGTCTATCCATACAAGGATCAAATGAAGACCACTCCCACCCACCACAGGGCAAGGAAGAACAAGAAGCACTACAAAGACCAAAGTTGCAGGGCTTAAAGATCTAGACCTGACTCAACAACTCACATAAATCACACAAAGGGACTACCTTCAGGCTGTGGATCCTTTGCAGATGCTTGTCGAGTCGATTGATGTATTTAGACTGACAGAAACGCACCGGGCAGTCCAGATTTATGTTAAAACTGCAGAAGCAAGAAAAGTCTAACAAAATATGCAGACATTCTTTGTAACATGTGTAACTACTTTTACTCATTGTGTGACTCATTATACAACACTGATTAACAATATTCTATTTCATTGATAGTGAAAAAGCACAATAAGAAACCTCTTTAAGAGGAAACAGGACACTTACTGTTGATGCGAAAATTTGCCAAGAAGACTCAACTCTGTTTTGTTGACCACCTTTTCCTTTTCTTCTCAGGTGCTGGATTATATCGGCATACCATTTCCCACAAATGGGACACCTGTGCTTGCTCCTCTCATACTTCTTGCTGCAGTCAGAGGAGTCCTGCCACTGTGGTCCTGTTTGAGTCTCCTCACCAGGTTCCTGTACATGGACACAAAAATACTGCTCATAGCAGTCCAATGGTAGATATTGGTAAACCGATTACACAGAGAATCTGCAGGCGGTATCTGCCACCGGTGTATGTGTGCGTGAATGTTTCAATGGCTTGAGTTGTAAAGCACTTTGAGTAGTTGGGCACACTAGACAGGCGCTATAAAGTATGAGTCCATTCACCATTATAATAATGTGCAAAAGTAATTCCTGCTGTTCTAATACTTTTGAAAGCCATTGAAAGTTTCCGGTGTGAGCATAAGGTAAATTTTATAGGTTGTAAAATGTTATTTTAAAACTTGCTAATAATGGTAATAAAGCGCAACAAAAACAACAAACAGTCAATCATTGACCAGACTGCACAGAAGTCCAACACGTCAATATTTCGGATTTTACCTTGTAGCACCACATTATGTAAAAATGCTGCAATGTGTAATAATGTAATGAATTCTTACCTTAAGTAAATCTCTTTAGTAAATTTCTTGTATATTGGAAGTATTGCAAATATTTTTGTTAATGAGCATTTGTGGATAGCATTCTTTTCTATTTTAATAACATGATTAAAAATATAATTTCGATTATTTTAACTGTTTTTATTCAGTCTATACTATTGTTAACCCTATAGAAAAAAAGGGTGAAAAAAAAGTTTTCCATAATTGTTTTTGTCTTTTGTTTGCTTTCCAGCACTTATTTATGAATAACATAATCCACATCACTTCTGTCTCATGATAGTTCAGTGCATTTTCAGTGTCAGTAACGTGTTCAATGCAAACACATTCTCTATTATTATAATTAAGTTATATATGATTAAGTTTTGACTAATGAAACTTGTAAAATTAATTCTTAGTCATGAGTCATGCTAGAATGCTTTAAATCAATGTTGTTCTAACAGTATCATGTTTTTTTTTCAAATTAAGATATTAATTTTGGTGGTTTATTATATAATGCACCAATTTATTGTTATATCAGTTAATTTAAGTCACTTTATCACACAATTTAAGTCACACAATTTAAGTCAGTTTAATTTTTGTCATGTCATTTTGTCATGTTATTTCATATTTTATTTTGAAATTAATTTTTGTCCTCTGTTTCAGCCACATCACTTCCTGCCCTTGTGTGTCCAGCCGCTGATTATTGTCTGCCCCGCCTCTGATTGTTTCTAGCTATTTCCCATTACCTTTTGTATTGATAGTCCTGGTCATCCCCAGTCCTGTGCCAGTACATTGTTGTCTGTTGCCTCATTCTCGCTGTCAGGTTAACCATGTTTTGCCAAGGTTTTGTAAAGAGACTTTAGGTTTGTGCTTTGTTTAGTTCCATTTGTTTGTTATTTTGTCGCTTTTGAAGCCTGTTTGTTTACTCCTCACCTAATGTGAATGCTTTTTGTTTCTTTAGTTTTTTATCTTTAGTTCTCATTTTTTTAGTAGAGGTTTATTTCCAGTTAGGTAGAGTGACCTTTCCTCCCTGTACTGTTGTTTTATTTTTGTTTGTAAAATAAATACTCTTTTGGATAGAACTTTGTGAGTTGTGCATATTGGGTTCTTTCATGCTAAGCCAAAGCGTTTACCACATTTTCTGCATAAAAAAAGTGTAACAGACTCATTTTGTAATAATTTTTTTAACATATTGCATTCAAGAATTTTATTACAAAATGTGGCAAGTTATTACAAAATGTGGCATTATTACATGATGATGTGAACATTTTAGGGCTGTGAAACGAAAATTTTAATCAGAGGTTTTAATCACAGGTTTTTGTGGATTGATTTTGATTAATCACGATTAAATCCCATTCATTTTCAATCTATATTAATCACGTTTGTTTCATGAGAAAACAGACTGAAGAAAGAAGAGAATATATCTGCACTGAATGTGTTTTTTACACAACTTCAACAGACACTGCTGCTGTTCTACATTCCCCTGTGCAATATAATTCATTTATTATTTATTTATCTTTATATATTCAGTAATTTTCCTTATTGTAACTCTATATTCATAATCATATTTGTATATAAGACATATAAGATACTATTTTGTGTTGAGATTTATTTACTTATATTTCATACTCATTTGTTATTTTTATACTTATTTTATTCTTGTAAACTGAAAAGGGAAGGGAAGCTCTACAGTTTGGTTGTTATAATGACACGATATAATGACAATAAAAATCATTCAATTCTTCTAGTTTTAACAACACAACTTGAAACAAGTTTACAACATTTTGTCTCTTAGTTTTAAACAAACATTTATCCAAAATCAACCATCTTTCGTCTATCTACTCCACTATACTTGCGCCTCTGGGTTGAATGATGCGCTGCGTCTCCTCCAGTTGGAGACTAAGTGGACTGGATATTTGGCCGCTGTTTAAGCTCGTAAACTGCTCAGGAAGCCTCGATCAGCAACACGTGAACATCAGAGCAGCCTCAGTGATCAATGAAGGGGATTGATGGCGTTTATTAGTCGATATAAAGGCATAAACATACTCAGGCGGAACGGACTCAGAGCGGACTCAGTGGAGGTCTGCGCGTACCCAAAGCAGACGTCTGCAAGTTTTTTTGAGCGCAAAGCTCACACTGTATGTCCGCAGAGTCACACAAAACGCTGCTCGGCATGTATTTCTCACATCGATCCGCACTGGATGTTTTTAATCCAAAAGCTGCATCGTTGCTCACAGACAGACAGAGTGCCGCGGTGTGGAGACCAACCACTGCGGTGAACATCACCGCGTTTGCACAGAGGTCTGCAGAGACTCAGAGGCTCTGTAGCCTGCACTGAGAGGAGACACAATAGTAGAAACTAGTCTGCTTTTTTCTGCTTCCTGTCACTAACGGGATCAACTGAACAGTTGCGCCGGTAAAATGTGCGAAATGCGTTGCTGGAGACATTCAGTGTCATTCTGCACTGCAGACGGGTTAATTGCGTTAATATTTTCAATCAGATTAATTATGATGATGGACAATTTCCACAGCCCTAGAAAATTTATTACATTATTACATATTGTACACATATTACAACACATATGGTTACATGTGGTTGCTGCAACACCTCCGTCCATGATTCTTCCTGAACTTTTGTCCTGGTCATGCCGGCCATGCACGGAGGATATGAGTCTGCTCCGATTGGCTGAAAAGTGAACGACTGCACTGATTGTCTGCTGCAGCATGTTAGTCACGTTGTGGGCTTTCTAATCTTCACTTCACAAATATTTTAGCTCTTCTCAAGGTAAGAGTCAGTTTCGGAGTTGGAGAGTATTTTAACCCGTAACCCTCACTTTCTGTTTTCTTTTTCTGTTACATTGCTGTAATGCTGCACAATTGCTCCACCAATTTACGCTTCTTGTTTAACTTTTTGCTTCTTCTTTCTCTTTTTCTTGCGAAAATGCTGTTCAGATGTAAATATGTGGCCTCTTTTGTAGATATATTTTTTATGATAATTTGACATCTCTGAGCCACAATTGGCAGAGGTGGAGGTTAACGTTTTGTGAGTGAATCTGTCCTTTTTTTCTGTATAGTAATAACTGAGGACCCACTTTGGCAGTTGAAGTATTCTATTTTTATACTATTGTTCTTTGGATTATATTTTATACTATATTTTTATACTATTGTTCTTCTCTTGTGATCATATGATTTTGTCTAATCATATTAGCCTTTATTCCTATAGTTTTTAGACCATGTATTTAGAACAAGAGTATTAAATATATTTAGCAGCTAAGGGTAAAAAGGAAATGTGAAATGTGCAGTAGTCAGGTTGTTCTGTCTAGTCTCTTAAAGGTTGCTGGGGAAAGAGGAACCACTGCCGACGTCAGAAAACTGCCGAGACATACCTACAACCTACAGAACAACGAACTGGGGCAAACAGGCTTAAACCTGAAGACATCAGCAAAAATGCATAGGAAAGCTGATTTACCTCTATTCTTTCACTCAGAATCATTTTTTTCCACAAAATATTGCTTATTCTTGTTAGATTTGAATAGAAACATCATGATTCAACACCATGTAATCAGTTTTGAGTATGTTTTGTCGATACACAATGTAGTTGATTTCTGTGTCTTTTTGAGATTTTCATGGCGAGAAAAGGCGTTTGGGGCATTTTCAGGCTAATTTACGCAAAAGACAGCTGATTTACCTCTATTCTTTCATTCAGAATAATTTTTTTCCACAAAATATTGCTTATTCTTGTTAGATTTGGGTGGAAACATGATGTTTCAACACAATATAATGAGTTATGGCTATGTTCTGTAGATTCACAATGTATCTGTTTTCTATGTCTTTTGGGGCTTTTCAAGGCGAGAAAAGGCGTTTGAGGCATTTTCAGCATGAAAGTTTTTTGGGCTTTTCAAGACGAGAAAAGGTGTTTGGGGCATTTTCAGCATGATTTAGGCATGCGAAAGCTGATTTACCTGTATTCTTCATTTTAGAGCATTTTTTCCCCACAAAATATTGCTTATTCTTGTTAGATTTGAGTAGAAACATCATGATTCAACAAGATATAATGAGTTTTTGGTATGTTCTGTAGATTCACAGTGTCTCTGTTTTCTATGTCTTTTTGGGCTTTTCAAGACGAGAAAAGTCGTTTGGGGCATTTTCAGCATGATTTACACATGGGAAAGCTGATTTACCTCTATTGTTCATTCAGAAGCATTTTTTCCACAAAATATTGCTTATTCTTGTTAGATTTGAGTAGAAACATCATGATTCAACAAGATATAATGAGTTTTTGGTATGTTCTGTAGATTCACAGTGTCTCTGTTTTCTATGTCTTTTTGGGCTTTTCAAGACGAGAAAAGTCGTTTGGGGCATTTTCAGCATGATTTACACATGGGAAAGCTGATTTACCTCTATTGTTCATTCAGAAGCATTTTTTCCACAAAATATTGCTTATTCTTGTTAGATTTGAGTAGAAACATCATGATTCAACACGATATAATGAGTTTTGGGTATGTTCTGTAGATACACAATGTATCTGTTTTCTATGTCTTTTTGGGCTTTTCAAGGCGAGAAAAGGCGTTTGAGGCATTTTCAGGCTGATTTACACATGGGAAAGCTGATTTACCTCCAATGTCCACTCAGAAGCATTTTTTCCAAAAAACATTGATTATTCTTGTTAGATATGCGTGGAAACATCATGTTTCAACACGATATAATGAGTTTTGGTTGTGTTCTGTAGATTCACAATGTATCTGTTTTCTATGTCTTTTTGGGCTTTTCAAGGCGAGAAAATGCATTTGAGGCAATTTCAGGCTGATTTACACATGGGAAAGCTGATTAACCTGTATTATTCATTTTGGAGCTTTTTTTCCACAAAATATTGCTTATTCTTCTTAGATTTGAGTAGAAACATCATGTTTCAACACGATATAATGAGTTTTGGTTATGTTCTGTAGATTCACAATGTATCTGTTTTCTATGTCTTTTTGGGTTTTTCAAGGCGAGAAAATGCGTTTGAGGCATTTTCAGGCTGATTTACACATGAGAAAGCTGATTTACCTCCAATGTCCACTCAGAAGCATTTTTTCCAAAAAACATTGATTATTCTTGTTAGATATGAGTGGAAACATCATGTTTCAACACAATATAATGAGTTTTGGTTGTGTTCTGTAGATTCACAATGTATCTGTTTTCTATGTCTTTTTGGGCTTTTCAAGGCGAGAAAAGGCGTTTGGGGCATTTTCAGCATGATTTAAGTATGGGAAAGCTGATTTACCTGTATTATTGATTTTGGAGCTTTTTTTCCACAAAATGTTGCTTATTCTTGTTAGATTTGAGTAGAAACATCATGATTCAACACGATATAATGAGTTTTGGGTATGTTCTGTGGATACACAATGTATCTGTTTTCTATGTCTTTTTGAGCTTTTCAAGGCGAGAAAAGGCGTTTGAGGCATTTTCAGGCTGATTTACACATGGGAAAGCTGATTTACCTCCAATGTCCACTCAGAAGCATTTTTTCCACAAAACATTGCTTATTCTTGTTAGATATGAGTGGAAACATCATGTTTCAACACGATATAATGAGTTTTGGTTATGTTCTGTGGATACACAATGTATCTGTTTTCTATGTCTTTTTGGGCTTTTCAAGGCGAGAAAAGGCGTTTCAGGCATTTTCAGGCTGATTTACACATGGGAAAGCTGATTTACCTCCAATGTCCACTCAGAAGCATTTTTTCCACAAAATATTGCTTATTCTTGTTAGATATGAGTGGAAACATCATGTTTCAACACGATATAATGAGTTTTGGTTGTGTTCTGTAGATTCACAATGTATGTGTTTTCTATGTCTTTTTGGGCTTTTCAAGGCGAGAAAAGGCATTTGAGGCATTTTCAGCATGACTTACACATGGGAAAGTTGATTTACCTGAATTCATCATTTTGGAGCATTTTTTCACAAAATATTGCTTATTCTTGTTTGATTTGAGTAGAAACATCATGTTTCAACACAATATAATGAGTTTTGGTTATGTTCTGTAGATTCACAATGTATCTGTTTTCTATGTCTTTTTGGGCTTTTCAAGGCGAGAAAAGGCGTTTGAGGCATTTTCAGCATGATTTACACATGGGAAAGCTGATTTACCTGAATTCATCATTTTGGAGCATTTTTTCACAAAATATTGCTTATTCTTGTTAGATTTGAGTCGAAAGATCATGTTTCAACACGATATAATGAGTTTTGGTTATGTTCTGTAGATTCACAATGTATCTGTTTCCTGTGTCTTTTTGGGCTTTTCAAGGCGAGAAAAGGCGTTTGGGGCAGTTTCAGCATGATTTACGCATGTGAAAGCTGATTTATCTCTCTTGTCCATTCAGAAGCAATTTTTCTACAAAATATTGCTTATTCTTGTTAGATTTGAGCAGAAAGATCATGATTCAACACGATATAATGAGTTTTGGTTATGTTCTGTAGATTCACAATGTATCTGTTTTCTGTGTCTTTTTGGGCTTTTCAAGGCGAGAAAAGGCGTTTGGGGCAGTTTCAGCATGATTTACGCATGGGAAAGCTGATTTACCTTTAGTCTTCATTCAAAAGCAATTTTTCCACAAAATATTGCTTATTCTTGTTTGAATTTCGTCGAAACATGATGTTTCAACACGATATAATGAGTTTTGGTTATGTTCTGTAGATTCACAATATATCTGTTTTCTGTGTCTTTTTGGGCTTTTCAATGCGAGAAAAGGCATTTGGGGCTGTTTCAGCATGATTCATGCATGGGAAAGCTGATTTACCTGTTTTCTTCAATTTGAAGCAATTTTTCCACAAAATATTGATTATTCTTGTTAGATTTGAGTCGAAACATGATGTTTCAACACAATATAATGAGTTTTGGTTATGTTCTGTAGATTCACAATGTATCTGTTTTCTGTGTCTTTTTGGGCTTTTCAAGGCGAGAAAAGGCGTTTGGGGCAGTTTCAGCATGATTTAAGCATGGGAAAGCTGATTTACCTCTCTTGTCCATTCAGAAACATTTTTTCTACAAAATATTGCTTATTCTTGTTAGATTTGAGCAGAAAGATCATGATTCAACACGATATAATGAGTTTTGGTTATGTTCTGTAGATTCACAATGTATCTGTTTTATGTGTCTTTTTGAAAAAATGCTTCTGAATGGACAAGAGAGGTAAATCAGCTTCCCCATGCTTAAATCATCCTGAAATGCCCCAAAGGCCTTTTCTCGCCTTGAAAAGCCCAAAAAGACACAGAAAACAGATACATTGTGAATCTACAGAACACAACCAAAACTCATTATATCGTGTTGAATCATGATCTTTCTAGTCAAATCTAACAAGAATAAGCAATATTTTGTCGAAAAAATGCTTCTGAATGGACAAGAGAGGTAAATCAGCTTTCCCATGCGTAAATCATGCTGAAACTGCCCCAAACGCCTTTTCTCGCCTTGAAAAGCCCAAATAGACACAGAAAACAGATACATTGTGAATCTACAGAACAATAACCAAAACCCATTATATCGTGTTGAAACATCATGTTTCGATTCAATTCTAACAAGAATAAGCAACAACAAGAGAGGTAAATCAGCTTTGCTTAAATCATCCTGAAATGCCCCAAACGCCTTTTCTCGCCTTGAAAAGCCCAAATAGACACAGAAAACAGACACATTGTGAATCTACAGAACATAACCAAAACTTATTATATCGTGTTGACACATCATGTTCCGACTCAATTCTGACAAGAACAAGCAATATTTTGGAGAAAAAATGCTTCTGAATGGACAAGAGAGGTAAATCAGCTTTCCCATGCGTAACTCATGCTGAAACTGCCCCAAACGCCTTTTCTCGCCTTGAAAAGCCTAAAAAGACACAGAAAACAGATACATTGTGAATCTACAGAACATAACCAAAACTTATTATATCGTGTTGAAACATCATGTTCCGACTCAATTCTGACAAGAATAAGCAATATTTTGTCGAAAAAATGCATCTGAATGGACAAGAGAGGTAAATCAGCTTTCCCACGCGTAAATCATGCTGAAACTGCCCCAAACGCCTTTTCTCGCCTTGAAAAGCCCAAAAAGAGACAGAAAACAGATACATTGTGAATTCTACAGAACATAACCAAAACTCATTATATCGTGTTGAAACATCATGTTTCGACTCAGTTCTAACAAGAATAAGCAATATTTTGTGGAAAAAATTCTTCAAACTGAAGAAAACAGGTAAATCAGCTTTCCCATGCTTAAATCATACTGAAATGCCCCAAACGCCTTTTCTCTCCTTGAAAAGCCCAAATAGACACAGAAAACAGATACATTGTGAATCTACAGAACATAACCAAAACTCATTATATCGTGTTGAAACATCATGTTTCGACTCAATTCTAACAAGAATAAGCAAAATTTTGTGGAAAAATCAGCCTCCCCATGCTTAAATCATCCTGAAATGCCCCAAACGCCTTTTCTCGCCTTGAAAAGCCCAAAAAGACACAGAAAACAGATACAAATCTACAGAACATAACCAAAACTCATTATATCGTGCTGAAACATGATGTTTCGACTCAATTCTAATAAGAATAAGCAATATTTTGTGGAAAAATTGCTTCAAACAGAAGAAAACAAGTAAATCAGCTTTCCCATGCTTAAATCATGCTGAAACTGCCCCAAACGCCTTTTCTCGCCTTGAAAAGCCCAAAAAGACACAGAAAACAGATACATTGTGAATCTACAGAACATAACCAAAACTCATTATATCGTGTTGAAACATCATGTTTCGACTCAATTCTAACAAGAATAAGCAATATTTTGTGGAAAAAATGCTTCAAATTGAAGGAAACAGTTAAATCAGCTTTCCCATGCGTAAATCATGCTGAAACTGCCCCAAACGCCTTTTCTCGCCTTGAAAAGCCCAAAAAGACACAGAAAACAGATACATTGTGAATCTACAGAACATAACCAAAACTCATTATATCGTGTTGAATCATGATCTTTCTACTCAATTCTAACAAGAATAAGCAATATTTTGTGGAAAAAATGCTTCTGAATGGACAAGAGAGGTAAATCAGCTTTCCCATGCGTAAATCATGCTGAAACTGCCCCAAACGCCTTTTCTCGCCTTGAAAAGCCCAGAAAAACACAGAAAACAGATACTTTGTGAATCAACAGAACATAACCAAAACCCATTATATCGTGTTGAAACATCATGTTTCGACTCAATTCTAACAAGAATAAGCAAAATTTTGTCGAAAAATCAGCTTCCCCATGCTTAAATCATCCTGAAACTGCCCCAAACGCCTTTTCTCGCCTTGAAAAGCCCAAAAAGACACAGAAAACAGATACATTGTGAATCTACAGAACATAACCAAAACTCATTATATCGTGTTGAAACATCATGTTTCGATTCAATTCTAACAAGAATAAGCAATATTTTGTGGAAAAATTGCTTCAAATTGAGGAAAACAGGTAAATCACCTTTCCCATGCGTAAATCATGTTGAAACTGTCCCAAACGCCTTTTCTCGCATTGAAAAGCCCCAAAAGACACAGAAAACAGATACATTGTGAATCTACAGATCATAACCAAAACTCATTATATCGTGTTGAAACATCATGTTTCGACTCAAATCTAACAAGAATAAGCAATATTTTGTGGAAAAAATGCTTCGGAATGGACAAGAGAGGTAAATCAGCTTTCCCATGCGTAAATCATGCTGAAACTGTCCCAAACGCCTTTTCTCGCCTTGAAAAGCCCCAAAAGACACAGAAAACAGATACATTGTGAATCTACAGATCATAACCAAAACTCATTATATCGTGTTGAAACATCATGTTTCGACTCAAATCTAACAAGACTAAGCAATATTTTGTTAAAAAAATCTTTCTGAATGGACAAGAGAGGTAAATCAGCTTTCCCATGCGTAAATCATGCTGAAACTGCCCAAACGCCTTTTCTAACCTTGAAAGCCAAAAAAACACAGACAACAGATACATTGTGAATCTACAGAACATAACCAAAACTCATTATATCGTGTTGAAACATAATGATTCGACTCAATTCTAAGAAGAATAAGCAAAATTTTGTTTAAAAAATTGCTTCAAATTGAAAGAAACAATTAAATCAGCTTTCCCATGCGTAAATCATGCTGAAACTGCCCCAAACGCCTTTTCTCGCCTTGAAAAGCCCAAAAAGACACAGAAAACAGATACATTGTGAATCTACAGAACATAACCAAAACTCATTATATCGTGTTGAAACATCATGTTTCGACTCAATTCTAACAAGAATAAGCAATATTTTGTGGAAAAATTGCTTCAAATTGAAGAAAACAGGTAAATCAGCTTTCCCATGCGTAAATCATGCTGAAACTGCCCCAAACGCCTTTTCTCGCCATGAAAAGCCCAAAAAGACACAGAAAACAGATACATTGTGAATCTACAGAACATAACCAAAACTCATTATATCGTGTTGAAACATCATGTTTCGACTCAATTCTAACAAGAATAAGCAATATTTTGTAGAAAAAATGCTTCTGAATGGACAAGAGAGGTAAATCAGCTTTCCCATGCGTAAATCATGCTGAAACTGCCCCAAACGCCTTTTCTCGCCTTGAAAAGCCCAAAAAGACAGAAAACAGATACATTGTGAATCTACAGAACATAACCAAAACTCATTATATCGTGTTGAAACATCATGTTTCGACTCAATTCTAACAAGAATAAGCAATATTTTGTGGAAAAATTGCTTCTGAATGGACAAGAGAGGTAAATCAGCTTTCCCATGCTTAAATCATGCTGAAACTGCCCCAAACGCCTTTTCTCGCCTTGAAAAGCCCAAAAAGACACAGAAAACAGATACATTGTGAATCTACAGAACATAACCAAAACTCATTATATAGTGTTGAAACATCATGTTTCGACTCAATTCTAACAAGAATAAGCAATATTTTGTGGAAAAATTGCTTCAAATTGAAGAAAACAGGTAAATCAGCTTTCCCATGCTTAAATCATGCTGAAACTGCCCCAAACGCCTTTTCTCGCCTTGAAAAGCCCAAAAAGACACAGAAAACAGATACATTGTGAATCTACAGAACATAACCAAAACTCATTATATCGTGTTGAAACATCATGTTCCGACTCAATTCTAACAAGAATAAGCAATATTTTGTGGAAAAAATGTTTCTGAATGGACAAGAGAGGTAAATCAGCTTTCCCATGCGTAAATCATGCTGAAACTGCCCCAAACGCCTTTTCTCTAACCTTGAAAGCCAAAAAGACACAGAAAACAGATACATTGTGAATCTACAGAACATAACCAAAACTCATTATATCGGGTTGAAACATCATGTTCCGACTCAATTCTAACAAGAATAAGCAATATTTTGTGGAAAAAATGTTTCTGAATGGACAAGAGAGGTAAATCAGCTTTCCCATGCGTAAATCATGCTGAAACTGCCCCAAACGCCTTTTCTCGCCTTGAAAAGCCCAAAAAGACACAGAAAACAGATACATTGTGAATCTACAGAACATAACCAAAACTCATTATATCGTGTTGAAACATCATGTTTCGACTCAATTCTAACAAGAATAAGCAATATTTTGTGGAAAAAATGCTTCTGAATGGACAAGAGAGGTAAATCAGCTTTCCCATGCTTAAATCATGCTGAAACTGCCCCAAACGCCTTTTCTCGCCTCGAAAAGCCCAAAAAGACACAGAAAACAGATACATTGTGAATCTACAGAACATAACCAAAACTCATTATATCGTGTTGAATCATCATGTTCCGACTCAATTCTAACAAGAATAAGCAATATTTTGTGGAAAAAATACTTCTGAATGGACAAGAGAGGTAAATCAGCTTTCCCATGCTTAAATCATGCTGAAACTGCCCCAAACGCCTTTTCTCGCCTTGAAAAGCCCAAAAAGACACAGAAAACAGATACATTGTGAATCTACAGAACATAACCAAAACTCATTATATCGTGTTGAATCATGATCTTTCTGCTCAAATCTAACAAGAATAAGCAATATTTTGTCGAAAAAATGTTTCTGAATGGACAAGAGAGGTAAATCAGCTTTCCCATGCGTAAATCATGCTGAAACTGCCCCAAACGCCTTTTCTCGCCTTGAAAAGCCCAAAAAGACACAGAAAACAGATACATTGTGAATCTACAGAACATAACCAAAACTCATTATATCGTGTTGAAACATCATGTTTCGACTCAATTCTAACAAGAATAAGCAATATTTTGTGGAAAAAATACTTCTGAATGGACAAGAGAGGTAAATCAGCTTTCCCATGCTTAAATCATGCTGAAACTGCCCCAAACGCCTTTTCTCGCCTTGAAAAGCCCAAAAAGACACAGAAAACAGATACATTGTGAATCTACAGAACATAACCAAAACTCATTATGTCGTCTTGAAACATCATGTTTCGACTCAATTCTAACAAGAATAAGCAATATTTTGTGGAAAAATTGCTTCAAATTGAAGAAAACAGGTAAATCAGCTTTCCCATGCTTAAATCATGCTGAAACTGCCCCAAACGCCTTTTCTCGCCTTGAAAAGCCCAAAAAGACACAGAAAACAGATACATTGTGAATCTACAGAACATAACCAAAACTCATTATATCGTGTTGAAACATCATGTTTCTACTCAATTCTAACAAGAATAAGCAATATTTTGTAGAAAAAATGCTTCTGAATGGACAAGAGAGGTAAATCAGCTTTCCCATGCGTAAATCATGCTGAAACTGCCCCAAACGCCTTTTCTCGCCTTGAAAAGCCCAAAAAGACACAGAAAACAGATACATTGTGAATCTACAGAACATAACCAAAACTCATTATATCGTATTGAATCATGATCTTTCTACTCAAATCTAACAAGAATAAGCAATAATTTGTGGAAAAAATGCTTTTGAATGAAGACGAGAGGTAAATCAGCTTCCCCATGCGTAAATCATGCTGAAACTGCCCCAAACGCCTTTTCTCGCCTTGAAAAGCCCAAAAAGACACAGAAAACAGATACATTGTGAATCTACAGAACATAACCAAAACTCATTATATCGTGTTGAAACATCATGTTCCGACTCAAATCTAACAAGAATAAGCAATATTTTGTGGAAAAATTGCTTCAAATTGAAGAAAACAGGTAAATCAGCTTTCCCATGCTTAAATCATGCTGAAACTGCCCCAAACGCCTTTTCTCGCCTCGAAAAGCCCAAAACGACACAGAAAACAGATACATTGTGAATCTACAGAACATAACCAAAACTCATTATGTCGTCTTGAAACATCATGTTTCGACTCAATTCTAACAAGAATAAGCAATATTTTGTGGAAAAAATACTTCTGAATGGACAAGAGAGGTAAATCAGCTTTCCCATGCGTAAATCATGCTGAAACTGCCCCAAACGCCTTTTCTCGCCTTGAAAAGCCCAGAAGACACGGCAAACAGATACAAAGTGAATCTACAGAACATAACAAAATCAAATTATATCGAGTTGAAACATCATGTTTCTAATCAATTCTAACAAGAATAAGCAATATTTTGAAGAAAAAATGCTTCTGAATGGACAAGAGAGGTAAATCAGCTTTCCCATGCGTAAATCATGCTGAAACTGCCCCAAACGCCTTTTCTCGCCTCGAAAAGCCCACAAAGACACAGAAAACAGATACATTGTGAATCTACAGAACATGACAAAAACTCATTATATCGTGTTGAAACATCATGTTTCCGACTCAATTCTAACAAGAATAAGCAATATTTTGTGGAAAAAATGCTTCTGAATGGACAAGAGAGGTAAATCAGCTTTCCCATGCTTAAATCATCCTGAAAATGCCCCAAACGCCTTTTCTCGCCTTGAAAAGCCCAAAAAGACACAGAAAACAGATACATTGTGAATCTACAGAACATAACCAAAACTCATTATATCGTGTTGAAACATCATGTTTCGACTCAATTCTAACAAGAATAAGCAATATTTTGTGGAAAAAATACTTCTGAATGGACAAGAGAGGTAAATCAGCTTTCCCATGCTTAAATCATGCTGAAACTGCCCCAAACGCCTTTTCTCGCCTTGAAAAGCCCAAAAAGACACAGAAAACAGATACATTGTGAATCTACAGAACATAACCAAAACTCATTATATCGTGTTGAATCATGATCTTTCTGCTCTAATCTAACAAGAATAAGCAAGATTTTGTGGAAAAAATACTTCTGAATGGACAAGAAAGGTAAATCAGCTTTCCCATGCTTAAATCATGCTGAAACTGCCCCAAACGCCTTTTCTCGCCTTGAAAAGCCCAAAAAGACACAGAAAACAGATACATTGTGAATCTACAGAACATAACCAAAACTCATTATGTCGTCTTGAAACATCATGTTTCGACTCAATTCTAACAAGAATAAGCAATATTTTGAAGAAAAAATGCTTCTGAATGGACAAGAGAGGTAAATCAGCTTTCCCATGCTTAAATCATGCTGAAACTGCCCCAAACGCCTTTTCTCGCCTTGAAAAGCCCAAAAAGACACAGAAAACAGATACATTGTGAATCTACAGAACATAACCAAAACTCATTATATCGTGTTGAAACATCATGTTTCGACTCAATTCTAACAAGAATAAGCAATATTTTGTGGAAAAAATACTTCTGAATGGACAAGAGAGGTAAATCAGCTTTCCCATGCTTAAATCATGCTGAAACTGCCCCAAACGCCTTTTCTCGCCTCGAAAAGCCCAAAAAGACACAGAAAACAGATACATTGTGAATCTACAGAACATAACCAAAACTCATTATATCGTGTTGAATCATGATCTTTCTACTCAATTCTAACAAGAATAAGCAATATTTTGTGGAAAAAATGCTTCTGAACTGACAAGAGAGGTAAATCAGCTTTCCCATGCGTAAATCATGCTGAAACTGCCCCAAACGCCTTTTCTCGCCTTGAAAAGCCCAAAAAGACACAGAAAACAGATACATTGTGAATCTACAGAACATAACCAAAACTCATTATATCGTATTGAATCATGATCTTTCTGCTCAATTCTAACAAGAATAAGCAAGATTTTGTGGAAAAATGCTTTTGAATCAAGAGAGGTAAATCAGCTTTCCCATGCTTAAATCATGCTGAAACTGCCCCAAACGCCTTTTCTCGCCTTGAAAAGCCCAAAAAGACACAGAAAACAGATACATTGTGAATCTACAGAACATAACCAAAACTCATTATATCGTGTTGAAACATCATGTTCCGACTCAAATCTAACAAGAATAAGCAATATTTTGTGGAAAAATTGCTACATAATGAAGAAAACAGGTAAATCAGCTTTCCCATGCCTAAATCATGCTGAAACTGCCCCAAACGCCTTTTTCTCGCCTTGAAAAGCCCAAAAGACACAGAAAACAGATACATTGTGAATCTACAGAACATAACCAAAACTCATTATGTCGTCTTGAAACATCATGTTTCGACTCAATTCTAACAAGAATAAGCAATATTTTGTGAAAAAATACTTCTGAATGGACAAGAGAGGTAAATCAGCTTTCCCATGCTTAAATCATGCTGAAACTGCCCCAAACGCCTTTTCTCGCCTTGAAAAGCCCAAAAAGACACAGAAAACAGATACATTGTGAATCTACAGAACATAACCAAAACTCATTATATCGTGTTGAAACATCATGTTTCGACTCAATTCTAACAAGAATAAGCAATATTTTGAAGAAAAAATGCTTCTGAATGGACAAGAGAGGTAAATCAGCTTTCCCATGCTTAAATCATGCTGAAACTGCCCCAAACGCCTTTTCTCGCCTCGAAAAGCCCAAAAAGACACAGAAAACAGATACATTGTGAATCTACAGAACATAACCAAAACTCATTATATCGTGTTGAAACATCATGTTTCGACTCAATTCTAACAAGAATAAGCAATATTTTGTGGAAAAAATACTTCTGAATGGACAAGAGAGGTAAATCAGCTTTCCCATGCGTAAATCATGCTGAAACTGCCCCAAACGCCTTTTCTCGCCTTGAAAAGCCCAAAAAGACACAGAAAACAGATACATTGTGAATCTACAGAACATAACCAAAACTCATTATATCGTGTTGAATCATGATCTTTCTGCTCAAATCTAACAAGAATAAGCAATATTTTGTAGAAAAAATGCTTCTGAATGGACAAGAGAGGTAAATCAGCTTTCCCATGCTTAAATCATGCTGAAACTGCCCCAAACGCCTTTTCTCGCCTTGAAAAGCCCAAAAAGACACAGAAAACAGATACATTGTGAATCTACAGAACATAACCAAAACTCATTATATCGTATTGAATCATGATCTTTCTGCTCAATTCTAACAAGAATAAGCAAGATTTTGTGGAAAAATGCTTTTGAATCAAGACTAGAGGTAAATCAGCTTTCCCATGCGTAAATCATGCTGAAACTGCCCCAAACGCCTTTTCTCGCCTTGAAAAGCCCAAAAAGACACAGAAAACAGATACATTGTGAATCTACAGAACATAACCAAAACTCATTATGTCGTCTTGAAACATCATGTTTCGACTCAATTCTAACAAGAATAAGCAATATTTTGTGGAAAAAATGCTTCTGAATGGACAAGAGAGGTAAATCAGCTTTCCCATGCGTAAATCATGCTGAAACTGCCCCAAACGCCTTTTCTCGCCTTGAAAAGCCCAAAAAGACACAGAAAACAGATACATTGTGAATCTACAGAACATAACCAAAACTCATTATATCGTGTTGAAACATCATGTTTCGACTCAATTCTAACAAGAATAAGCAATATTTTGTGGAAAAATTGCTTCAAATTGAAGAAAACAGGTAAATCAGCTTTCCCATGCTTAAATCATGCTGAAACTGCCCCAAACGCCTTTTCTCGCCTCGAAAAGCCCAAAAAGACACAGAAAACAGATACATTGTGAATCTACAGAACATAACCAAAACTCATTATATCGTGTTGAATCATGATCTTTCTGCTCAAATCTAACAAGAATAAGCAATATTTTGTGGAAAAATGCTTTTGAATCAAGACTAGAGGTAAATCAGCTTTCCCATGCGTAAATCATGCTGAAACTGCCCCAAACGCCTTTTCTCGCCTTGAAAAGCCCAAAAAGACACAGAAAACAGATACATTGTGAATCTACAGAACATAACCAAAACTCATTATATCGTGTTGAAACATCATGTTCCGACTCAATTCTAACAAGAATAAGCAATATTTTGTGGAAAAATTGCTTCAAATTGAAGAAAACAGGTAAATCAGCTTTCCCATGCGTAAATAATGCTGAAACTGCCCCAAACGCCTTTTCTCGCCTTGAAAAGCCCAAAAAGACACAGAAAACAGATACATTGTGAATCTACAGAACTACAGAACATAACCAAAACTCATTATGTCGTCTTGAAACATCATGTTTCGACTCAATTCTAACAAGAATAAGCAATATTTTGTGGAAAAAATACTTCTGAATGGACAAGAGAGGTAAATCAGCTTTCCCATGCTTAAATCATGCTGAAACTGCCCCAAACGCCTTTTCTCGCCTTGAAAAGCCCAAAAAGACACAGAAAACAGATACATTGTGAATCTACAGAACATAACCAAAACTCATTATATCGTGTTGAAACATCATGTTTCTACTCAATTCTAACAAGAATAAGCAATATTTTGTGGAAAAAATGCTTCTCAAATTGAAGAAGAGAGGTAAATCAGCTTTCCCATGCTTAAATCATGCTGAAACTGCCCCAAACGCCTTTTCTCGCCTTGAAAAGCCCAAAAAGACACAGAAAACAGATACATAGTGAATCGAGAGAACATAACCAAAACTCATTATATCGTGTTGAAACATCATGTTTCGACTCAATTCTAACAAGAATAAGCAATATTTTGAAGAAAAAATGCTTCTGAATGGACAAGAGAGGTAAATCAGCTTTCCCATGCTTAAATCATGCTGAAACTGCCCCAAACGCCTTTTCTCGCGTTGAAAAGCCCATCAACAAGCAGTGAACATATAAGTTGTGAATATACAGAACATAACCAAAACTCATTATGTCGTCTTGAAACATCATGTTTCGACTCAATTCTAACAAGAATAAGCAATATTTTGAAGAAAAATGCTTCTGAATGGACAAGAGAGGTAAATCAGCTTTCCCATGCTTAAATCATGCTGAAACTGCCCCAAACGCCTTTTCTCGCCTTGAAAAGCCCAAAAGACACAGAAAACAGATACATTGTGAATCTACAGAACATAACCAAAACTCATTATATCGTGTTGAAACATCATGTTCCGACTCAATTCTAACAAGAATAAGCAATATTTTGTTGAAAATTGCTTCATATTGAAGAATAGAGGTAAATCAGCTTTCCCATGCTTAAATCATGCTGAAACTGCCCCAAACGCCTTTTCTCGCCTTGAAAAGCCCAAAAAGACACAGAAAACAGATACATTGTGAATCTACAGAACATAACCAAAACTCATTATATCGTGTTGAAACATCATGTTTCGACTCAATTCTAACAAGAATAAGCAAGATTTTGTGGAAAAATGCTTTTGAATCAAGACTAGAGGTAAATCAGCTTTCCCATGCTTAAATCATGCTGAAACTGCCCCAAACGCCTTTTCTCGCCTTGAAAAGCCCAAAAAGACACAGAAAACAGATACATTGTGAATCTACAGAACATAACCAAAACTCATTATATCGTGTTGAAACATCATGTTTCGACTCAATTCTAACAAGAATAAGCAATATTTTGTGGAAAAAATGCTTTTGAATGAAGAAAACCCGTAAATCAGCTTTCCCATGCTTAAATCATGCTGAAACTGCCCCAAACGCCTTTTCTCGCCTTGAAAAGCCTAAAAAGACACAGAAAACAGATACATTGTGAATCTACAGAACATAACCAAAACTCATTATATCGTGTTGAAACATCATGTTTCTACTCAATTCTAACAAGAATAAGCAATATTTTGTGGAAAAATGCTTCTGAATGGACAAGAGAGGTAAATCAGCTTTCCCATGCGTAAATCATGCTGAAACTGCCCCAAACGACTTTTCTCGCCTAGAAAAGCCCAAGCAGACACAGAAAACAGATACATTGTGAATCTACAGAACATAACCAAAACTCATTATATCGTGTTGAAACATCATGTTTCCACTCAATTCTAACAAGAATAAGCAATATTTTGTGGAAAAATGCTTCTGAATGGACAAGAGAGGTAAATCAGCTTTCCCATGCGTAAATCATGCTGAAACTGCCCCAAACGCCTTTTCTCGCCTTGAAAAGCCCAAAAAGACACAGAAAACAGATACATTGTGAATCTACAGAACATAACCAAAACTCATTATATCGTGTTGAAACATCATGTTTCGACTCAATTCTAACAAGAATAAGCAATATTTTGTGGAAAAATTGCTTCAAATTGAACAATAGAGGTAAATCAGCTTTCCCATGCTTAAATCATGCTGAAACTGCCCCAAACGCCTTTTCTCGCCTTGAAAAGCAAAAAACACAGAAAACAGATACATTGTGAATCTACAGAACATAACCAAAACTCATTATATCGTGTTGAAACATCATGTTTCGACTCAATTCTAACAAGAATAAGCAATATTTTGTGGAAAAAATGCTTCTGAATGGACAAGAGAGGTAAATCAGCTTTCCCATGCGTAAATCATGCTGAAACTGCCCCAAACGCCTTTTTCGCCTTGAAAAGCCCAAAAAGACACAGAAAACAGATACATTGTGAATCTACAGAACATAACCAAAACTCATTATGTCGTCTTGAAACATCATGTTTCGACTCAATTCTAACAAGAATAAGCAATATTTTGTGGAAAAAATACTACTGAATGGACAAAACAGGTAAATCAGCTTTCCCATGCTTAAATCATGCTGAAACTGCCCCAAACGCCTTTTCTCGCCTTGAAAAGCCAAAAAGACACAGAAAACAGATACATTGTGAATCTACAGAACATAACCAAAACTCATTATATCGTGTTGAAACATCATGTTTCGACTCAATTCTAACAAGAATAAGCAATATTTTGTGGAAAAAATGCTTCTGAATGGACAAGAGAGGTAAATCAGCTTTCCCATGCTTAAATCATGCTGAAACTGCCCCAAACGCCTTTTCTCGCCTTGAAAAGCCCAAAAAGACACAGAAAACAGATACATTGTGAATCTACAGAACATAACCAAAACTCATTATATCGTGTTGAAACATCATGTTTCGACTCAATTCTAACAAGAATAAGCAATATTTTGAAGAAAAAATGCTTCTGAATGGACAAGAGAGGTAAATCAGCTTTCCCATGCTTAAATCATGCTGAAACTGCCCCAAACGCCTTTTCTCGCCTCGAAAAGCCAAAAAGACACAGAAAACAGATACATTGTGAATCTACAGAACATAACCAAAACTTATTATATAGTGTTGAAACATCATGTTTCGACTCAATTCTAACAAGAATAAGCAAGATTTTGTGGAAAAATGCTTTTGAATCAAGACTAGAGGTAAATCAGCTTTCCCATGCGTAAATCATGCTGAAACTGCCCCAAACGCCTTTTCTCGCCTCGAAAAGCCAAAAAGACACAGAAAACAGATACATTGTGAATCTACAGAACATAACCAAAACTCATTATATAGTGTTGAAACATCATGTTTCGACTCAATTCTAACAAGAATAAGCAATATTTTGTGGAAAAATTGCTTCAAATTGAAGAAAACAGGTAAATCAGCTTTCCCATGCTTAAATCATGCTGAAACTGCCCCAAACGCCTTTTCTCGCCTTGAAAAGCCCAAAAAGACACAGAAAACAGATACATTGTGAATCTACAGAACATAACCAAAACTCATTATATCGTGTTGAAACATCATGTTTCGACTCAATTCTAACAAGAATAAGCAATATTTTGTGGAAAATTTGCTTCTGAATGGACAAGAGAGGTAAATCAGCTTTCCCATGCTTAAATCATGCTGAAACTGCCCCAAACGCCTTTTCTCGCCTTGAAAAGCCCAAAAAGACACAGAAAACAGATACATTGTGAATCTACAGAACATAACCAAAACTCATTATGTCGTCTTGAAACATCATGTTTCGACTCAATTCTAACAAGAATAAGCAATATTTTGTGGAAAAAATACTTCTGAATGGACAAGAGAGGTAAATCAGCTTTCCCATGCTTAAATCATGCTGAAACTGCCCCAAACGCCTTTTCTCGCCTGAAAAGCCCAAAAAGACACAGAAAACAGATACATTGTGAATCTACAGAACATAACCAAAACTCATTATATCGTGTTGAAACATCATGTTTCGACTCAATTCTAACAAGAATAAGCAATATTTTGTGGAAAAATTGCTTCAAATTGAAGAAAACAGGTAAATCAGCTTTCCCATGCTTAAATCATGCTGAAACTGCCCCAAACGCCTTTTCTCGCCTTGAAAAGCCCAAAAAGACACAGAAAACAGATACATTGTGAATCTACAGAACATAACCAAAACTCATTATATCGTGTTGAAACATCATGTTTCGACTCAATTCTAACAAGAATAAGCAATATTTTGAAGAAAAAATGCTTCTGAATGGACAAGAGAGGTAAATCAGCTTTCCCATGCTTAAATCATGCTGAAACTGCCCCAAACGCCTTTTCTCGCCTCGAAAAGCCCAAAAAGACACAGAAAACAGATACATTGTGAATCTACAGAACATAACCAAAACTCATTATATCGTGTTGAAACATCATGTTTCGACTCAATTCTAACAAGAATAAGCAATATTTTATGGAAAAATTGCTTCTGAATGGACAAGAGAGGTAAATCAGCTTTCCCATACTTAAATCATGCTGAAACTGCCCCAAACGCCTTTTCTCGCCTTGAAAAGCACAACAAGAAACAGAAAACAGATACATTGTGAATCCACAGAACATAACCAAAACTCATTATATCGTGTTGAAACATCATGTTTCGACTCAATTCTAACAAGAATAAGCAACACTTTGTAGAAAAAGTTCTCCATTCCGAACTATAGAGGTAAATCAGCTTTCCCATGCTTAAATCATGCTGAAACTGCCCCAAACGCCTTTTCTCGCCTTGAAAAGCCCAAAAAGACACAGAAAACAGATACATTGTGAATCTACAGAACATAACCAAAACTCATTATATCGTCTTGAAACATCATGTTTCGACTCAATTCTAACAAGAATAAACAATATTTTGTGGAAAAATACTTCTGAATGGACAAAGAGGTAAATCAGCTTTCCCATGCTTAAATCATGCTGAAACTGCCCCAAACGCCTTTTCTCGCCTTGAAAAGCCCAAAAGACAGAGAAAACAGATACATTGTGAATCTACAGAACATAACCAAAACTCATTATATCGTCTTGAAACATCATGTTTCGACTCAATTCTAACAAGAATAAGCAATATTTTGTGGAAAAAATGCTTCAAATTGGACAAAAGAGGTAAATCAGCTTTCCCCATGCTTAAATCATGCTGAAACTGCCCCAAACGCCTTTTCGCCTTGAAAAAGCCCAAAGACACAGAAAACAGATACATTGTGAATCTACAGAACATAACCAAAACTCATTATATCGTGTTGAAACATCATGTTTCGACTCAATTCTAACAAGAATAAGCAATATTTTGTGGAAAAAATGCTTGTGAATTGGAGAAAACCGGTAACACAGCTTTCCCATGCTTCAATCATGCTTATTCCGCCACAAGACGCTTTTCTGTCCTTGAAAAGCCCAAAAAGACACAGAAAACAGATACATTGTGAATCTACAGAACATAACCAAAACTCATTATGTCGTCTTGAAACATCATGTTTCGACTCAATTCTAACAAGAATAAGCAAGATTTTGTCGAAAAATGCTTTTGAATGGACAAGAGGTAAATCAGCTTTCCCATGCTTAAATCATGCTGAAACTGCCCCAAACGCCTTTTCTCGCCTTGAAAAGCCGCAAAAGACACAGAAAACAGATACATTGTGAATCTACAGAACATAACCAAAACTCATTATATCGTGTTGAAACATCATGTTCCGACTTCAATTCTAACAAGAATAAGCAATATTTTGTGGAAAAATGCTTCTGAATGGACAAGAGAGGTAAATCAGCTTTCCCATGCGTAAATCATGCTGAAACTGCCCCAAACGCCTTTTCTCGCCTTGAAAAGCCCAAAAAGACACAGAAAACAGATACATTGTGAATCTACAGAACATAACCAAAACTCATTATATCGTGTTGAAACATCATGTTTCGACTCAATTCTAACAAGAATAAGCAATATTTTGTGGAAAAATTGCTTCAAATTGAAGAAAACAGGTAAATCAGCTTTCCCATGCTTAAATCATGCTGAAACTGCCCCAAACGCCTTTTCTCGCCTCGAAAAGCCCAAAAAGACACAGAAAACAGATACATTGTGAATCTACAGAACATAACCAAAACTCATTATGTCGTCTTGAAACATCATGTTTCGACTCAATTCTAACAAGAATAAGCAATATTTTGTGGAAAAAATAAATGTTTATGGACAAGAGAGGTAAATCAGCTTTCCCATGCTTAAATCATGCTGAAACTGCCCCAAACGCCTTTTCTCGCCTCGAAAAGCCCAAAAAGACACAGAAAACAGATACATTGTGAATCTACAGAACATAACCAAAACTCATTATGTCGTCTTGAAACATCATGTTTCGACTCAATTCTAACAAAGAATAAGCAATATTTTGTGGAAAAAATACTTCTGAATGGACAAGAGAGGTAAATCAGCTTTCCCATGCTTAAATCATGCTGAAACTGCCCCAAACGCCTTTTCTCGCCTCGAAAAGCCCAAAAAGACACAGAAAACAGATACATTGTGAATCTACAGAACATAACCAAAACTCATTATATAGTGTTGAAACATCATGTTTCGACTCAATTCTAACAAGAATAAGCAATATTTTGTGGAAAAATTGCTTCTGAATGGAGAAAACAGAGTAAATCAGCTTTCCCATGCTTAAATCAATGTACTAAGAAACTGCCCCAAACGCCACTTTTCTCGCCTTGAAAAGCCCAAAAAGACACAGAAAACAGATACACATTGTGAATCTACAGAACATAACCAAAACTCATTATATCGTGTTGAAACATCATGTGATATTCGACTCAATTCCTAACAAGAATAAGCAATAATTTTTGTGGAAAAATGCTTCTGAATCAAGGACAAGAGAGGTAAATCCAGCTTTCCCATGCTTAAATCATGCATGAAACTGCCCCAAACGCCTTTTCTACTCGCCTTGAAAAGCCCAAAAAGACACATGAAAACAGATACATTGTGAATCTACAGAACATAACCAAAACTCATTATATCGTCTTGAAACTATCATGTTTTCTGACTCTCCAATTCTAACAAAGAATAAGCAATATTTTGTCGAAAAAATGCATTTTGAATGGACAAAGAGAGGAATTAAATCAGCTTTCCCATGCTTAAATCATGCTGAAACTGCCCCAAAAAAGCGCCTTTTCTCGCCTTCGAAAAGCCCAAAAGACACAGAAAACAGATACATTGTGAATCTACAGAACATAACCAAAACTCATTATATTGTGTTGAAACATCATGTTTCGACTCCATTCTAACTAAGAATAAGCAATATTTTATTCGAAAAAATAGCTTCAAATTGACAAGAAAACAGGTAAATCAGCTTTCCCATTGCGTAAATCATGCTGAAGTACTGCCCCAAAGCGCCTTTTCTCGCCTTGAAAAAGCCCAAAAAAGACACAGAAAACTAGATACATTGTGTGCCAGATCTACAGAACATAACCAAAACTCATTATATATCGTGTTGAAACATCATGTTTTCCGACTCAATTCTAACAAGAATAAGCAATATTTTTGTGGAAAAATTACTTCTGAAATTGAAGAAAACAGGTAAATCAGCTTTCCCATGCTTAAATCATGCTGAAACTGCCCCAAACGCCTTTTTTCTCGCCTTGAAAAGCCCAAAACGACACAAGAAAACAGATACATTGTGAATCTTACAGAACATAACCAAAACTCATTATATCGTCTTCAGAAACCATCATGTTTCGACTCAGATTCCTAACAAGAATAAGCAATATTTTGTGGAAAAAATTGCTTCTGTATTGAAGAGAAAAGAGGTAAATCCAGCTTTCCCATGCTTAAATCATGCTGAAACTGCCCCAAACGCCTTTTCTCGCCTCGAAAAGCACAAAGACACAGAAAAACCTTAGATACATTGTGAATCTACAGAACATAACCAAAACTCATTATATCGTGTTGAAACATCATGTTTCGACTCAATTCTAACAAGAATAAGCAATATTTTGGAAGAAAAAATGCTTCTGAATGGACAAGAGAGGTAAATCAAGCTTTCCCATGCTTAAATCATGCTGAAACACTGCCCCAAACGCCTTTTCTCGCCTTGAAAAGCCCAAAAGACACAGAAAACAGATACATTAAGTGAATCTACAGAACATAACCAAAACTCATTATATAGTGTTGAAACATCATGTTTCGACTCAATTCCTAACAAGAATAAGCAATATTTTTGTGGAAAAATTGCTTCTGAATGGAGAAAACAGGTGAAATCAGCTTTCCCCATGCTTAAATCATGCTGAAACTGCCCCAAACATAACTTTTCTCGCCTCGAAAAGCCCAAAAAAGACACAGAGAAAACAGATACATTGTGAATCTACAGAACATAACCAAAACTCATTATATCGTGTTGAAACATCATGATTTCCGACTCCAATTGCTAACAAGAATAAGCAATATTTTTGAAGAAAAAATGCTTCCTGAATGGACAACAGAGAGAGTAAATCAGCTTTCCCATGCGTTAAATCATGCTGAAACTGCCCCAAAACGCCTTTTCTCGCCTTGAAAAGCCCAAAAAGACACAGAAAACAGATACATTGTGAGATCTAGAGAACATAACCAAAACTCATTATATCGTGTTGAAACAATCATGATTTCGACTCACATTCTAACAAGAATAAGCAATATTTTGTGGAAAAATTGCTTCTGAATGGACAAGAGGTAAAATCAGCTTTCCCATGCGTAAATCATGCTGAAACTACAAACGCTTGCTTTTCGCCTTAGAAAATTAAAAAGACACAGAAAACAGATACATTGTGAATCTACAGAACATAACCAAAACTCATTATATCGTGTATTGAATCCTTTCATCTTTCGACTCAATTCTAACAAGAATAAGCAATATTTTGAAGAAAAAATGCTTCTGAATGGACAAAGGTAAATCAGCTTTCCCATGCGTAAATCATGCTGAAACTGCCCCAAACGCCTTTTTCTCGCCTCGAAAAGCCCAAAAGACACAGAAAACAGATACATTGTGAATCTACAGAACATAACCAAAACTCATTATATCGTATTGAAACATCATGAATCTACTCAATTCTAACAAGAGAATAAGCAAGATTTTGTGGAAAAATGCTTCTGAATGGACAAAGGCTAGAGGTAAATCAGCTTTCCCATGCGTAAATCATGCTGAAACTGCCCCAAACGCCTTTTCTCGCCTCGAAAGAAGCCCAAAGAAGACTCAGAACAACAGATAACTATGTGTGAATCTACAGAACATAACCAAAACTCATTATATCGTGTTGAAACATCATGTTTCGACTCAATTCTAACAAGAATAAGCAATATTTTGTCGGAAAAATGCTTCTGAAATTGGAGAAGAGAGGTAAATCCAGCTTTCCCATAGCTTAAATCATGCTGAAACTGCCCCAAACGCCATTTCTCGCCTTGAAAAGCCCAAAAAGACACAGAAAGGAAACAAAGATACATTGTGAATCTACAGAACATAACCAAAACTCATTATACTCGTGTTGAAACATCATGTTTCGACTCAATTCTAACAAGAATAAGCAATATTTTTGTGGAAAAAATGCTTCTGAATGGAAGAAAAGAGGTAAATCAGCTTTCCCCATGCCTAGAAATCATGCTTTTAGAAACTGCCCCAGACGCCTTTCTCTTCGCCTTGAAAAGCCCAAAAAGACACAGAAAACAGATACATTGTGAATCTACAGAACATAAGCAAAACTCATTATCATCGTGTTGAAACTTATCATGTTTCCGACTCAATTTCTAACAAGAATAAGCAATATTTTGAAGGAAAAATGATTCTGAATGTAGAAGAGAGGTAAATCAGCTTTCCCATGCTTAAATCATGCTGAAACTGCCCCAAACGCCTTTTCTCGCCTCGAAAAGCCCAAAAAGACACAGAAAACAGACATTGTGAATCTACAGAACATAACCAAAACTCATTATATATCGTGTTGAAGATCACATCATGTTTCGACTCAATTCTAACAAGAATAAACAATATTTTGTGGAAAAAATGCTTCTGGTGGACAAAGAGAGAATGTAAATCAAGCTTTCCCTTACGTAAATCATGCTACAAACTTCACCCAAACGCCTTTTCTCACTTAGAAAAGCCCAAAAAGACACAGACAACAGATACATTGTGAATCTACAGGACATAACCAAAACTCATTATATCGTGTTGAATCACTTCATGTCTCTGCTCACATCTAACAAGAATAAGCAATATTTTGTAGAAAAGACATTTCTGAATGGACAAGAGAGGTAAATCAGCTTTCCCATGCGTAAATCATGCTGAAACTGCCCCAAACGCCTTTTCTCGCCTTGAAAAGCCCAAAAAGACACAGAAAACAGATACATTGTGAATCTACAGAACATAACCAAAACTCATTATATCGTATTGAATCATGATCTTTCTGCTCAATTCTAACAAGAATAAGCAAGATTTTGTGGAAAAATGCTTTTGAATCAAGACTAGAGGTAAATCAGCTTTCCCATGCTTAAATCATGCTGAAACTGCCCCAAACGCCTTTTCTCGCCTTGAAAAGCCCAAAAAGACACAGAAAACAGATACATGGTGAATCTACAGGACATAACCAAAACTTTATTTATGTCAGTGTTGAAACATCATATTTCGATTCAATTCTAACAAGAATAAACAGGATATTTTGTAGGAAAAATGCTTCTCTGAATCAAGGCTGAGAAATTAAATCAGCTTTCCCATCGTGAAATCCATACTGAAACTTTAAACGCCTTTTCTCGCCTTGAAAAGTGACACCTAGAAAGCAGATACATTGTGAATCTACAGGACATAACCAAAACTCATTATGTCGTCTTGAAACATCATGTTTTCGACTCAGGTCCTAACAAGAATAAGCAATATTTTGAAAGAAAAATTGCTTCTGAATGGAACAAGA
>CM056556.1:19184168-19217168 GCA_029721515.1 Synanceia verrucosa
ATTATAATGAGTTTGGGTTATGTTCTGTAGATTCACAATGTATCTGTTTTCTGTGTCTTTTTGGGCTTTTCGAGGCGAGAAAAGGCGTTTGGGGCAGTTTCAGCATGATTTAAGCATGGGAAAGCTGATTTACCTGTTTTCTTCAATTTGAAGCAATTTTTCCACAAAATATTGCTTGTTATGTGATAGGAGTGAGTTGCAAAACATGATGTTTCAAGACGACATAATGAGTTTTGGTTATGTTCTGTAGATTCACAATGTATCTGTTTTCTGTGTCTTTTGGGCTTTTCAAAGCGAGAAAAAGGCGTTTGGGAACAGATTTCAGCATGATTTAAGCATGGGAAAGCTGATTTACCTCTCTTGTCCATTCAGAAGCATTTTTTTCTTCCAAAATATTGCTTATTCTTGTTAGAATTGAGCAGAAAGATCATGATTGTCACGATATAATGAGTTTTGGTTATGTTCTGTAGATTCACAATGTATCTGTTTTCTGTGTCTTTTGGGCTTTTCAAGGCGAGAAAAAGGCGTTTGGGGCAGTTTCAGCATGATTTAAGCATCAAGGCTGATTTACCTGTTTTCTTCATTCAATTTGAAGCAATTTTTCCACAAAATATTGCTTATTCTTGTTAGAAGTGAGTTGAAACATGATGTTTCAAGACAGCATAATGAGTTTTAGTTATGTTCTGTAGATTCACAATGTATCTGTTTTCTGTGTCTTTTGGGCTTTTCAAGGCGAGAAAAGGCGTTTGGGACAGTTTCAGCGCTGATTTAAGCATGGGAAAGCTGATTTACCTCTCTTGTCCATTCAGAAGCATTTTTTCCACAAAATATTGCTTATTCTTGTTAGAATTGAGTCGGAACATGATGTTTCAACACGATATAATGAGTTTTGGTTATGTTCTGTAGATTCACAATGTATCTGTTTTCTGTGTCTTTTTGGGCTTTTCGAGGCGAGAAAAGGCGTTTGGGGCAGTTTCAGCATGATTTAAGCATGGGAAAGCTGATTTACCTCTCTTGTCCATTCAGAAGTATTTTTTCTGCAAAATATTGCTTATTCTTGTTAGAATTGAGTCGAAACATGATGTTTCAAGACGACATAATGAGTTTTGGTTATGTTCATTAGATTCACAAAGTATCTGTTTTCTGTGTCTTTTTGGGCTTTTCAAGGCGAGAAAAGGCGTTTGGGGCAGTTTCAGCATGATTTAAGCATGGGAAAGCTGATTTACCTGTTTTCTTCAATTTGAAGCAATTTTTCCACAAAATATTGCTTATTCTTGTTAGAATTGAGTTGAAACATGATGTTTCAAGACGACATAATGAGTTTTGGTTATGTTCTGTAGATTCACAATGTATCTGTTTTATGTGTCTTTTTGGGCTTTTCAAGGCGAGAAAAGGCGTTTGGGGCAGTTTCAGCATGATTTACGCATGGGAAAGCTGATTTACCTCTCTTATCCATTCAGAAGCATTTTTTCTTCAAAATATTGCTTATTCTTGTTAGGAGTGAGTCAGAACATGATGTTTTAACACAAAATTATAATGAGTTTAGGTTATGTTCTGTAGATTCTAATGTATCTGTTTTTCTGTGTCTTTTTGGGCTTTTCGAGGCGAGAAAAAGGCGTTTAGGGACAATTTCAGCATGATTTAAGCATGGGAAAGCTGATTTACCTGTTTTCTTCTAATTTGAAGCAATTTTTTTCCACAAAATATTGCTTATTCTTGTTAGAATTGAGAGTTGAAACATGATGTTTCAAGACTGACATAATGAGTTTTGGTTATGTTCTGTGAGATTCTAATGTGCTGTTTTCTGTGTCTTTTTGGGCTTTTCAAGGCGAGAAAAGGCGTTTGGGGCAGTTTCAGCATGATTTAAGCATGGGAAAGCTGATTTACCTGTTTTCTTCAATTTGAAGCAATATTTCCACAAAATCTTGCTTATTCTTGTTAGAATTGAGTCGAAACATGATGTTTCAAGACGACATAATGAGTTTGAATTCATGTTCTGTAGATTCACAATGTATCTGTTTTCTGTGTCTTTTTGGGCTTTTCAAGGCGAGAAAAGGCGTTTGGGGCAGTTTCAGCACGATTTACGCATGGGAAAGCTGATTTACCTGTTTTCTTCAATTTGAAGCAATTTTTTCAAAAAATATTGCTTATTCTTGTTAGAATTGAGTCGAAACATGATTTCTCAAGACGACACAATGAGTTTTGGTTATGTTCTGTACATTCACAATGTATCTGTTTTCTGTGTCTTTTTGGGCTTTTCAAGGCGAGAAAAGGCGTTTGGGGCAGTTTCAGCATGATTTACGCATGGGAAAGCTGATTTACCTGTTTTCTTCAATTTGAAGCAATTTTTCCACAAATTATTGCTTATTCTTGTTAGATTTGAGTAGAAAGATCGTGATTCAATACGATATAATGAGTTTTGGTTATGTTCTGTAGATTCACAATGTATCTGTTTTCTGTGTCTTTTTGGGCTTTTCGAGGCGAGAAAAGGCGTTTGGGGCAGTTTCAGCATGATTTAAGCATGGGAAAGCTGATTTACCTCTCTTGTCCATTCAGAAGCATTTTTCTTCAAAATATTGCTTATTCTTGTTAGAATTGAGTCGAAACATGATGTTTCAACACGATATAATGAGTTTTGGTTATGTTCTGTAGATTCACAATGTATCTGTTTTCTGTGTCTTTTTGGGCTTTTCGAGGCGAGAAAAGGCGTTTGGGGCAGTTTCAGCATGATTTAAGCATGGGAAAGCTGATTTACCTGTTTTCTTCAATTTGAAGCAATTTTTCCACAAAATATTGCTTATTCTTGTTAGAATTGAGTTGAAACATGATGTTTCAAGACGACATAATGAGTTTTGGTTATGTTCTGTAGATTCACAATGTATCTGTTTTCTGTGTCTTTTTGGGCTTTTCAAGGCGAGAAAAGGCGTTTGGAACATGGATTTTACCATGATTTAAGCATGGGAAAGCTGATTTACCTCTCTTGTCCATTCAGAAGCATTTTTTCTTCAAAATATTGCTTATTCTTGTTAGAATTGAGTCGGAACATGATGTTTCAACACGATATAATGAGTTTTGGTTATGTTCTGTAGATTCACAATGTATCTGTTTTCTGTGTCTTTTTGGGCTTTTCAAGGCGAGAAAAGGCGTTTGGGGCAGTTTTACCATGATTTAAGCATGGGAAAGCTGATTTACCTCTCTTGTCCATTCAGAAGTATTTTTTCTGCAAAATATTGCTTATTCTTGTTAGAATTGAGTCGAAACATGATGTTTCAAGACGACATAATGAGTTTTGGTTATGTTCATTAGATTCACAAAGTATCTGTTTTCTGTGTCTTTTTGGGCTTTTCAAGGCGAGAAAAGGCGTTTGGGGCAGTTTCAGCATGATTTACGCATGGGAAAGCTGATTTACCTCTCTTGTCCATTCAGAAGCATTTTTTCTTCAAAATATTGCTTATTCTTGTTAGAATTGAGTCGGAACATGATGTTTCAACACATTATAATGAGTTTGGGTTATGTTCTGTAGATTCACAATGTATCTGTTTTCTGTGTCTTTTTGGGCTTTTCAAGGCGAGAAAAGGCGTTTGAGACCATTTCAGCACGGTTACAGCATGGGAAAGCTGATTTACCTGTTTTCTTCAATTTGGAAGCAATTTTTCTACAAAATATTGCTTATTGCTTGACTAGAATTGAGTTGAAACATGATGTTTCAAGACGACATAATGAGTTTTGGTTATGTTCTGTAGATTCACAATGTATCTGTTTTCTGTGTCTTTTTGGGCTTTTCAAGGCGAGAAAAGGCGTTTGGGGCAGTTTCAGCATGATTTACGCATGGGAAAGCTGATTTACCTGTTTTCTTCAATTTGAAGCAATTTTTCCACAAAATATTGCTCGATGCCCATTAGAATTGAGTTGAAACATGATGTTTCAAGACGACATAATGAGTTTTGGTTATGTTCTGTAGATTCACAATGTATCTGTTTTCTGTGTCTTTTTGGGCTTTTCAAGGCGAGAAAAGGCGTTTGGGGCAGTTTCAGCATGATTTACGCATGGGAAAGCTGATTTACCTGTTTTCTTCAATTTGAAGCAATTTTTCGACAAAATATTGCTTATTCTTGTTAGATTTGAGCAAAAAGATCATGATTCAACACGAAATAATGAGTTTTGGTTATGTTCTGTAGATTCACAATGTATCTGTTTTCTGTGTCTTTTTGGGCTTTTCAAGGCGAGAAAAGGCGTTTGGGGCAGTTTCAGCATGATTTACGCATGGGAAAGCTGATTTACCTGTTTTCTTCAATTAGAAGAATTTTTTAATTAAAATATTGCTTATTCTTGTTAGAATTGAGTCGAAACATGATGTTTCAACACGAAATAATGAGTTTTGGTTATGTTCTGTAGATTCACAATGTATCTGTTTTCTGTGTCTTTTTGGGCTTTTCAAGGCGAGAAAAGGCGTTTGGGGCAGTTTCAGCATGATTTAAGCATGGGAAAGCTGATTTACCTCTCTTGTCCATTCAGAAGCATTTTTTCTTCAAAATATTGCTTATTCTTGTTAGAATTGAGTCGAAACATGATGTTTCAACACGATATAATGAGTTTTGGTTATGTTCTGTAGATTCACAATGTATCTGTTTTCTGTGTCTTTTTGGGCTTTTCAAGGCGAGAAAAGGCGTTTGGGGCAGTTTCAGCATGATTTAAGCATGGGAAAGCTGATTTACCTGTTTTCTTCAATTTGAAGCAATTTTTCCACAAAATATTGCTTATTCTTGTTAGAATTGAGTCGAAACATGATGTTTCAACACGATATAATGAGTTTTGGTTATGTTCTGTAGATTCACAATGTATCTGTTTTCTGTGAGTTTTTGGGCTTTTCAAGGCGAGAAAAGGCGTTTGGGGCAGTTTCAGCATGATTTAAGCATGGGAAAGCTGATTTACCTCTCTTGTCCATTCAGAAGCATTTTTTCTACAAAATATTGCTTATTCTTGTTAGAATTGAGTCGAAACATGATGTTTCAACACGATATAATGAGTTTTGGTTATGTTCTGTAGATTCACAATGTATCTGTTTTCTTTGTCTTTTTGGCTCTTTCTAGGCGAGAAAAGGCGTTTGGGGCAGTTTCAGCATGATTTAAGCATGGGAAAGCTGATTTACCTCTCTTGTCCATTCAGAAGCATTTTTCCACAAAATATTGCTTATTCTTGTTAGAATTGAGTGGAAACATGATGTTTCAACACGATATAATGAGCTTTGGTTATGTTCTGTAGATTCACAATGTATCTGTTTTCTGTGTCTTTTTGGGCTTTTCAAGGCGAGAAAAGGCGTTTGGGGCAGTTTCAGCATGATTTACGCATGGGAAAGCTGATTTACCTCTCTTGTCCATTCAGAAGCATTTTTCCATAAAATATTGCTTATTCTTGTTAGAATTGAGTGGAAACATGATGTTTCAACACGATATAATGAGTTTTGGTTATGTTCTGTAGATTCACAATGTATCTGTTTTCTGTGAAATTATGGGCTTATCAAGGCGAGAAAAGGCGTTTGGGGCAGTTTCAGCATGATTTAAGCATGGGAAAGCTGATTTACCTCTCTTGTCCATTCAGAAGCAATTTTTCCACAAAATATTGCTTATTCTTGTTAGAATTGAGTCGAAACATGATGTTTCAACACGATATAATGAGTTTTGGTTATGTTCTGTAGATTCACAATGTATCTGTTTTCTGTGTCTTTTGGGCTTTTCGAGGCGAGAAAAGGCGTTTGGGGCAGTTTTACCATGATTTAAGCCACGTGGGAAAGCTGGATCACCTCTCTTGTCCATTCAGAAGCAATTTTTCTGCAAAATATTGGTTTATTCTTGTTAGAATTGAGTCGAGCCTGATGATGTTTCAAGATCTACATAATGCCTTTTGGTTATGTTCCGTAGATCCACACGTATCTGTTTTCTGTGTCTTTTGGGCTTTTCAAGGCTAAGAAAAGGCGTTTGGGGCAGTTTCCAGCATGATCGCGCATGGAAAAAGCTGATTTACCTGTTTTCTTCAATTTGAAGCAATTTTTCCACAAAATATTGCTTATTCTTGTTAGAATTGAGTTGAAACATGATGTTTCAAGACGACATAATGAGTTTTGGTTATGTTCTGTAGATTCTCAATGTATCTGTTTTCTGTGTCTTTTTGGGCTTTTCGAGGCGAGAAAAGGCGTTTGGGGCAAGCCTCCCAGCATGATTTAAGCACAAAGGGAAAAGCTGATTTACCTCTCTTTGTCCTTTCAGAAACATTTTTCCTACAAAATATTGCTTATTCTTGTTAGATTTATACAGAAAAAAGATCATGATTCAACACGATATAATGAGTTTTGCTGTGTTCTACAGATTCACAAAGTATCTGTTTTCTGTGTCTTTTGGGCTTTTCAAGGCGAGAAAAGGCGTTTGGGGCAGTTTCAGCATGATTTGCACATGGGAAAGTTGATTTACCTGTCTTGTCCAATTTCCAGCTACAATTTTTCCACAAAAATATTGCTTATTCTTGTTAGAATTGAGTCGAAATTATGATGTTTCAACACTATATAATGAGTTTTGGCTATGTTCTTGTAGATTCACAATGTATCTGTTTTCTGTGTCTCTTTTTGGGCTTTTCGAGTAAGTGAGAAAGGGTGTTTGGGGGTAAAGTTTTACCATGATTCAAGCATGGGAAAGCTGATTTACCTCTCTTGTCCATTCAGAAGTATTTTTTCTGCAAAATATTGCTTATTCTTGTTAGAATTGAGTCGAAACATGATGTTTCAAGACGACATAATGAGTTTTGGTTATGTTCTGTAGATTCACAATGTATCTGTTTTCTGGGTCTCTTTGGGGCTTTTCAAGGCGAGAAAAGGCGTTTGGGGCAGTTTCCAGCATGATTTACGCATGGGAAAGCTGCTGATTTACCTGTTTTCTTCAATTTGCTCAATTTTTCCACAAAATATTGCTTATTCTTGTTAGGAATTTATTAGAAACATGATGTTTCAAGACGACATAATGAGTTTTGCTTATGTTCTGCAGATTCACAATGTATCTGTTTTCTGTGTCTTTTTGGGCTTTTCAAGGCAGTAGAAAAGGTGTTTGGGGCAGTTTCCCAGCATGATTTAAGCATGGGAAAGTTGATTTACCTGTTTTCTTCAATTTCCTGCCAACTTTTCAACAAAATATTGCTTATTCTTGTCAGAATTGAGTCGGAACATGATGTTTCAACACGATATAATGAGTTTTGGTTATGTTCTGTAGATTCACAATGTATCTGTTTTCTGTGTCTTTTTAGGCTTTTCAAGGCGAGAAAAGGCGTTTGGGGCAGTTTCAGCATGAGTTACGCATGGGAAAGCTGATTTACCTATAGTCTTCATTCAAAAGCATTTTTTCCAGAAAATATTGCTTATTCTTGTTAGAATTGAGTCGGAACATGATGTTTCAACACATTATAATGAGTTTTGGTTATGTTCTGTAGATTCACAATGTATCTGTTTTCTGTGTCTTTTTGGGCTTTTCAAGGCGAGAAAAGGCGTTTGGGGCAGTTTCAGATTGATTTAAGCATGGGAAAGCTGATTTACCTGTTTTCTTCAATTTCAAGCAATTTTTCCACAAAATATTGCTTATTCTAGTCAGAATTGAGTCGGAACATGATGTTTCAACACGATATAATGAGTTTTGGTTATGTTCTGTAGATTCACAATGTATCTGTTTTCTGTGTCTTTTGGGCTTTTCTAAGTGCGAGAAAAGGTGTTTAAAGCAGTTTACTCAGCATGATTTCCAAGTACGGGAAAGCTGATTTACCTCTCTTTTTTTTTGTCCATTCAGAAGCATTTTTCTTCAAAATATTGGTTATTCTTTGTTAGAATTGAGTCGGAACATGATGTTTCAAATACTCCATATAATGAGTTTTGGTTATGTTCTGTAGATTCTACAATGTATCTGTTTTCTGTGTCTTTTTAGGCTTTTCAAGGCGAGAAAAGGCGTTTGGGGCAGTTTCAGCATGATTTACGCATGGGAAAGCTGATTTACCTGTTTTCTTCAATTTCAAGCAATTTTTCCACAAAATATTGCTTATTCTTGTTAGAATTGAGTTGAAACATGATGTTTCAAGACGACATAATGAGTTTTGGTTATGTTCTGTAGATTCACAATGTATCTGTTTTCTGTGTCTTTTTGGGCTTTTCAAGGCGAGAAAAGGCGTTTGGGGCAGTTTCAGCATGATTTAAGCATGGGAAAGCTGATTTACCTCTCTTGTCCATTCAGAAGCAATTTTTCCACAAAATATTGCTTATTCTTGTTAGAATTGAGTCGAAACATGATGTTTCAACACGATATAATGAGTTTTGGTTATGTTCTGTAGATTCACAATGTATCTGTTTTCTGTGTCTTTTTGGGCTTTTCAAGGCGAGAAAAGGCGTTTGGGGCAGTTTCAGCATGATTTAAGCATGGGAAAGCTGATTTACCTCTCTTGTCCATTCAGAAGCATTTTTTCTTCAAAATATTGCTTATTCTTGTTAGAATTGAGTCGAAACATGATGTTTCAACACGATATAATGAGTTTTGGTTATGTTCTGTAGATTCACAATGTATCTGTTTTCTGTGTCTTTTTGGGCTTTTCGAGGCGAGAAAAGGCGTTTGGGGCAGTTTCAGCATGATTTAAGCATGGGAAAGCTGATTTACCTGTTTTCTTCAATTTGAAGCAATTTTTTCTTCAAAATATTGTTTATTCTTGTTAGAATTGAGTCGAAACATGATGTTTCAACACGATATAATGAGTTTTGGTTATGTTCTGTAGATTCACAATGTATCTGTTTTCTGTGTCTTTTTGGGCTTTTCAAGGCGAGAAAAGGCGTTTGGGGCAGTTTCAGCATGATTTAAGCATGGGAAAGCTGATTTACCTGTTTTCTTCAATTTGAAGCAATTTTTCCACAAAATATTGCTTATTCTTGTTAGAATTGAGTCGAAACATGATGTTTCAACACGATATAATGAGTTTTGGTTATGTTCTGTAGATTCACAATGTATCTGTTTTCTGTGTCTTTTTGGGCTTTTCAAGGCGAGAAAAGGCGTTTGGGGCATTTTCAGGATGATTTAAGCATGGGAAAGCTGATTTACCTCTCTTGTCCATTCAGAAGCATTTTTTCTTCAAAATATTGCTTATTCTTGTTAGAATTGAGTCGGAACATGATGTTTCAACACGATATAATGAGTTTTGGTTATGTTCTGTAGATTCACAATGTATCTGTTTTCTGTGTCTTTTTGGGCTTTTCAAGGCGAGAAAAGGCGTTTGGGGCAGTTTCAGCATGATTTAAGCATGGGAAAGCTGATTTACCTCTCTTGTCCATTCAGAAGCATTTTTTCTTCAAAATATTGCTTATTCTTGTTAGAATTGAGTCGAAACATGATGTTTCAACACGATATAATGAGTTTTGGTTATGTTCTGTAGATTCACAATGTATCTGTTTTCTGTGTCTTTTTAGGCTTTTCAAGGCGAGAAAAGGCGTTTGGGGCAGTTTCAGCATGATTTACGCATGGGAAAGCTGATTTACCTCTCTTGTCCATTCAGAAGCAATTTTTCCACAAAATATTGCTTATTCTTGTTAGAATTGAGTCGAAACATGATGTTTCAACACGATATAATGAGTTTTGGTTATGTTCTGTAGATTCACAATGTATCTGTTTTCTTTGTCTTTGGCTTTTCAAGGCGAGAAAAGGCGTTTGGGGCAGTTTCAGCATGATTTAGGCATGGGAAAGCTGATTTACCTGTTTTCTTCAATAAGAAGCATTTTTTCCACAAAATATTGCTTATTCTTGTTAGAATTGAGTCGAAACATGATGTTTCAACACGATATAATGAGTTTTGGTTATGTTCTGTAGATTCACAATGTATCTGTTTTATGTGTCTTTTGGGCTTTTCAAGGCGAGAAAAGGCGTTTGGGGCAGTTTCAGCATGATTTAAGCATGGGAAAGCTGATTTACCTGTTTTCTTCAATTTGAAGCAATTTTTCCACAAAATATTGCTTATTCTTGTTAGAATTGAGTCGAAACATGATGTTTCAACACTATATAATGAGTTTTGGTTATGTTCTGTAGATTCACAATGTATCTGTTTTCTGTGTCTTTTTGGGCTTTTCAAGGCGAGAAAAGGCGTTTGGGGCAGTTTCAGCATGATTTAAGCATGGGAAAGCTGATTTACCTGTTTTCTTGTCCATTCCGAAGCATTTTTCCCACAAAATATTGCTTATTCTTGTTAGAATTGAGTCGAAACATGATGTTTCAACACGATATAATGAGTTTTGGTTATGTTCTGTAGATTCACAATGTATCTGTTTTCTGTGTCTTTTTGGGCTTTTCAAGGCGAGAAAAGGCGTTTGGGGCAGTTTCAGCATGATTTAAGCATGGGAAAGCTGATTTACCTCTCTTGTCCATTCAGAAGCATTTTTTCTTCAAAATATTGCTTATTCTTGTTAGAATTGAGTCGGAACATGATGTTTCAACACGATATAATGAGTTTTGGTTATGTTCTGTAGATTCACAATGTATCTGTTTTCTGTGTCTTTTGGGCTTTTCAAGGCGAGAAAAGGCGTTTGGGGCAGTTTCAGCATGATTTAAGCATGGGAAAGCTGATTTACCTGTTTTCTTCAATTTGAAGCAATTTTTCCACAAAATATTGCTTATTCTTGTTAGAATTGAGTCGAAACATGATGTTTCAACACTATATAATGAGTTTTGGTTATGTTCTGTAGATTCACAATGTATCTGTTTTCTGTGTCTTTTTGGGCTTTTCAAGGCGAGAAAAGGCGTTTGGGGCAGTTTCAGCATGATTTAAGCATGGGAAAGCTGATTTAGCTGTTTTCTTCAATTTAAAGCATTTTTCCACAAAATCTTGCTCATTTTTGTTAGAACTGAGTCGAAACATGATGTCTCAAGACGATATAATGAGTTTTGGTTATGTTCTGTAGATTCACAATGTATCTGTTTTCTGTGTCTTTTTGGGCTTTTCAAGGCGAGAAAAGGCGTTTGGGGCAGTTTCAGCATGATTTAAGCATGGGAAAGCTGATTTACCTCTCTTGTCCATTCAGAAGTATTTTTTCCACAAAATATTGCTTATTCTTGTTAGAATTGAGTCGAAACATGATGTTTCAACACGATATAATGATTTTTGGTTATGTTCTGTATATTGACAATGTTTCTTTTTTCTGTGTCTTTTTGGGCTTTTCAAGGCGAGAAAAGGCGTTTGGGGCAGTTTCAGCATGATTTAAGCATGGGAAAGCTGATTTACCTCTCTTGTCCATTCAGAAGTATTTTTTCCACAAAATATTGCTTATTCTTGTTAGAATTGAGTCGAAACATGATGTTTCAACACGATATAATGAGTTTTGGTTATGTTCTGTAGATTCACAATGTATCTGTTTTCTGTGTCTTTTTGGGCTTTTCAAGGCGAGAAAAGGCGTTTGGGGCAGTTTCAGCATGATTTAAGCATGGGAAAGCTGATTTACCTCTCTTGTCCATTCAGAAGTATTTTTTCCACAAAATATTGCTTATTCTTGTTAGAATTGAGTCGAAACATGATGTTTCAACACGATATAATGAGTTTTGGTTATGTTCTGTAGATTCACAATGTATCTGTTTTCTGTGTCTTTTTGGGCTTTTCGAGGCGAGAAAAGGCGTTTGGGGCAGTTTCAGCATGATTTAAGCATGGGAAAGCTGATTTACCTGTTTTCTTCAATTTGAAGCAATTTTTCCACAAAATATTGCTTATTCTTGTTAGAATTGAGTCGGAACATGATGTTTCAAGATATAATGAGTTTTGGTTATGTTCTGTAGATTCACAATGTATCTGTTTTCTGTGTCTTTTTGGGCTTTTCAAGGCGAGAAAAGGCGTTTGGGGCAGTTTCAGCATGATTTAAACATGGGAAAGCTGATTTACCTCTCTTGTCCATTCAGAAGCAATTTTTCCATAAAATATTGCTTATTCTTGTTAGAATTGAGTCGAAACATGATGTTTCAACACGATATAATGAGTTTTGGTTATGTTCTGTAGATTCACAATGTATCTGTTTTCTGTGTCTTTTTGGGCTTTTCGAGGCGAGAAAAGGCGTTTGGGGCAGTTTCAGCATGATTTAAGCATGGGAAAGCTGATTTACCTGTTTTCTTTCAATTTGAAGCAATTTTTCCACAAAATATTGCTTATTCTTGTTAGAATTGAGTTGAAACATGATGTTTCAAGACGAAATAATGAGTTTTGGTTATGTTCTGTAGATTCACAATGTATCTGTTTTCTGTGTCTTTTTGGGCTTTTCAAGGCGAGAAAAGGCGTTTGGGGCAGTTTCAGCATGATTTACGCATGGGAAAGCTGATTTACCTCTCTTGTCCATTCAGAAGCATTTTTTCTACAAAATATTGCTTATTCTTGTTAGAATTGAGTCGGAACATGATGTTTCAACACGATATAATGAGTTTTGGTTATGTTCTGTAGATTCACAATGTATCTGTTTTCTGTGTCTTTTTGGGCTTTTCAAGGCGAGAAAAGGCGTTTGGGGCAGTTTCAGCATGATTTACGCATGGGAAAGCTGATTTATCTCTCTTGTCCATTCAGAAGCAATTTTTCCACAAAATACTGCTTATTCTTGTTAGATTTGAGTAGAAACATGATGTTTCAACACTATATAATGAGTTTTGGTTATGTTCTGTAGATTCACAAAGTGTCTGTTTTCTGTGTCTTTTGGGCTTTTCAAGGCGAGAAAAGGCGTTTGGGGCAGTTTCAGCATGATTTACGCATGGGAAAGCTGATTTACCTGTTTTCTTTAAATTTGAAGCAATTTTTCCACAAAATATTGCTTATTCTTGTTAGAATTGAGTTGAAACATGATGTTTCAAGACGAAATAATGAGTTTTGGTTATGTTCTGTAGATTCACAATGTATCTGTTTTCTGTGTCTTTCTGGGCTTTTCGAGGCGAGAAAAGGCGTTTGGGGCAGTTTCAGCATGATTTAAGCATGGGAAAGCTGATTTACCTCTCTTGTCCATTCATTTGAAGCAATTTTTCCACAAAATATTGCTTATTCTTGTTAGAATTGAGTCGAAACATGATGTTTCAAGACGATATAATGAGTTTTGGTTATGTTCTGTAGATTCACAATGTATCTGTTTTCTGTGTCTTTTTGGGCTTTTCAAGGCGAGAAAAGGCGTTTGGGGCAGTTTCAGCATGATTTAAGCATGAGAAAGCTGATTTACCTGTTTTCTTCAATTTGAAGCAATTTTTTCCACAAAATGTTGCTTATTCTTGTTAGAATTGAGTCGAAACATGATGTTTCAACACGATATAATGAGTTTTGGTTATGTTCTGTAGATTCACAATGTATCTGTTTTCTGTTTCTATTTGGGCTTTTCAAGGCGAGAAAAGGCGTTTGGGGCAGTTTCAGCATGATTTACGCATGGGAAAGCTGATTTACCTCTCTTGTCCATTCAGGTTCATTTTTATAATCCAAAATATTGCTTATTAATTATATATTTGAGTAGTACCATGATGTCTCATCTCGATATAATGAGTTTTGGTTATGTTCTGTAGATTCACAATGTATCTGTTTTCTGTGTCTTTTGGGCTTTTCAAGGCGAGAAAAGGCGTTTGGGGCAGTTTCAGCATGATTTAAGCATGGGAAAGCTGATTTACCTCTCTTGTCCATTCAATTTGAAGCAATTTTTCAAGAAAATATTGCTTATATTTGTTAGAACTGAGTCGAAACATGATGTTTCAACACGATATAATGAGTTTTGGTTATGTTCTGTAGATTCACAGTGTATCTGTTTTCTGTGTCTTTTTGGGCTTTTCAAGGCGAGAAAAGGCGTTTGGGGCAGTTTCAGCATGATTTAAGCATGGGAAAGCTGATTTACCTCTCTTGTCCATTCAGAAACATTTTTTCCACAAAATATTGCTTATTCTTGTTAGAATTGAGTCGAAACATGATGTTTCAACACGATATAATGAGTTTTGGTTATGTTCTGTAGATTCACAATGTATCTGTTTTCTGTGTCTTTTGGGCTTTTCAAGGCGAGAAAAGGCGTTTGGGGCAGTTTCAGCATGATTTAAGCATGGGAAAGCTGATTTACCTGTTTTCTTCAATTTGAAGCAATTTTTCCACAAAATATTGCTTATTCTTGTTAGAATTGAGTCGAAACATGATGTTTCAACACTATATAATGAGTTTTGGTTATGTTCTGTAGATTCACAATGTATCTGTTTTCTGTGTCTTTTGGGCTTTTCAAGGCGAGAAAAGGCGTTTGGGGCAGTTTCAGCATGATTTAAGCATGGGAAAGCTGATTTACCTGTTTTCTTCAATTTGAAGCAATTTTTCCACAAAATATTGCTTATTCTTGTTAGAATTGAGTCGAAACATGATGTTTCAACACTATATAATGAGTTTTGGTTATGTTCTGTAGATTCACAATGTATCTGTTTTCTGTGTCTTTTTGGGCTTTTCAAGGCGAGAAAAGGCGTTTGGGGCAGTTTCAGCATGATTTAAGCATGGGAAAGCTGATTTACCTCTCTTGTCCATTCAGAAGCAATTTTTCCACAAAATATTGCTTATTCTTGTTAGAATTGAGTCGAAACATGATGTTTCAACACGATATAATGAGTTTTGGTTATGTTCTGTAGATTCACAATGTATCTGTTTTCTGTGTCTTTTTGGGCTTTTCAAGGCGAGAAAAGGCGTTTGGGGCAGTTTCAGCATGATTTAAGCATGGGAAAGCTGATTTACCTCTCTTGTCCATTCAGAAGCATTTTTTCCACAAAATATTGCTTATTCTTGTGAGAATTGAGTCGGAAACATGATGTTTCAACACGATATAATGAGTTTTTGTCATGTTCTGTAGATTCACAATGTATCTGTTTTCTGTGTCTTTTTGGGCTTTTCAAGGCGAGAAAAGGCGTTTGGGGCAGTTTCAGCATGATTTAAGCATGGGAAAGCTGATTTACCTGTTTTCTTCAATTTGAAGCAATTTTTCCACAAAATATTGCTTATTCTTGTTAGAATTGAGTCGAAACATGATGTTTCAACACGATATAATGAGTTTTGGTTATGTTCTGTAGATTCACAATGTATCTGTTTTCTGTGTCTTTTGGGGCTTTTCAAGGCGAGAAAAGGCGTTTGGGGCAGTTTCAGCATGATTTAAGCATGGGAAAGCTGATTTACCTCTCTTGTCCATTCAGAAGTATTTTTTCCACAAAATATTGCTTATTCTTGTTAGAATTGAGTCGAAACATGATGTTTCAACACGATATAATGAGTTTTGGTTATGTTCTGTAGATTCACAATGTATCTGTTTTCTGTGTCTTTTTTGGGCTTTTCAGGGGGAGAAAAGGCGTTTGGGGCAGTTTCAGCATGATTTACGCATGGGAAAGCTGATTTACCTCTCTTGTCCATTCAGAAGCATTTTTTTCTTCAAAATATTGCTTATTCTTGTTAGAATTGAGTCGAAACATGATGTTTCAACACGATATAATGAGTTTTGGTTATGTTCTGTAGATTCACAATGTATCTGTTTTCTGTGTCTTTTTGGGCTTTTCAAGGCGAGAAAAGGCGTTTGGGGCAGTTTCAGCATGATTTATGCATGAGAAAGCTGATTTACCTGTTTTCTTCAATTTGAAGCAATTTTTTCCACAAAATGTTGCTTATTCTTGTTAGAATTGAGTCGAAACATGATGTTTCAACACGATATAATGAGTTTTGGTTATGTTCTGTAGATTCACAATGTATCTGTTGTGTGTGTCTTTTGGGGAGAGGCCAGGCGTGACAAGGGGTTTGGGGCAGTTTCAGCATGATTTAAGCATGGGAAAGCTGATTTACCTGTTTTCTTCAATTCAGAAGCATTTTTCCACAAAATATTGCTTATTCTTGTTAGAATTGAGTCGAAACATGATATTTCAACACGATATAATGAGTTTTGGTTATGTTCTGTAGATTCACAATGTATCTGTTTTCTGTGTCTTTTTGGGCTTTTCAAGGCGAGAAAAGGCGTTTGGGGCAGTTTCAGCATGATTTAAGCATGGGAAAGCTGATTTACCTCTCTTGTCCATTCAGAAGCATTTTTTCCACAAAATATTGTTTATTCTTGTTAGAATTGAGTCAAAACATTATGATTCAACACGAAATAATGAGTTTTGGTTATGTTCTGTAGATTCACAATGTATCTGTTTTCTGTGTCTTTTTGGGCTTTTCAAGGCGAGAAAAGGCGTTTGGGGCAGTTTCAGCATGATTTAAGCATGGGAAAGCTGATTTACCTGTTTTCTTCAATTTGAAGCAATTTTTCCACAAAATATTGCTTATTCTTGTTAGAATTGAGTCGAAACATGATGTTTCAACACTATATAATGAGTTTTGGTTATGTTCTGTAGATTCACAATGTATCTGTTTTCTGTGTCTTTTGGGTTTTCAAGGCGAGAAAAGGCGTTTGGGGCAGTTTCAGCATGATTTAAGCATGGGAAAGCTGTTTTACCTCTCTTGTCCATTCAGAAGCATTTTTTCTTCAAAATATTGCTTATTCTTGTTAGAATTGAGTCGAAACATGATGTTTCAACACGATATAATGAGTTTTGGTTATGTTCTGTAGATTCACAATGTATCTGTTTTCTGTGTGTCTTTGTGCTTTTAGTGGCGAGAAAGGGCGTTTGGGGCAGTTTCAGCATGATTTAAGCATGGGAAAGCTGATTTATCTCTCTTGTCCATTCAGAATATTTTTTTCATAAAATTTTTGCTTTTTCTTGTTATATTTTAGTCGAAACATTTTGTTTAAACACGATATATTGTGTTTTGGTTATGTTCTGTAGATTCACAATGTATCTGTTTTCTGTGTCTTTTGGGCTTTTCAAGGCGAGAAAAGGCGTTTGGGGCAGTTTCAGCATGATTTAAGCATGGGAAAGCTGATTTACCTCTCTTGTCCATTCAGAAGCATTTTTTCCACAAAATATTGCTTATTCTTGTTAGAATTGAGCAGAAACATGATGTTTCAACACGATATAATGAGTTTTGGTTATGTTCTGTAGATTCACAATGTATCTGTTTTCTGTGTCTTTTTGGGCTTTTCAAGGCGAGAAAAGGCGTTTGGGGCAGTTTCAGCATGATTTAAGCATGGGAAAGCTGATTTACCTCTCTTGTCCATTCAGAAGTATTTTTTCCACAAAATATTGCTTATTCTTGTTAGAATTGAGTCGAAACATGATGTTTCAAGACGACATAATGAGTTTTGGTTATGTTCTGTAGATTCACAATGTATCTGTTTTCTGTGTCTTTTTGGGCTTTTCAAGGCGAGAAAAGGCGTTTGGGGCAGTTTCAGCATGATTGACGCATGGGAAAGCTGATTTACCTCTCTTGTCCATTCAGAAGCAATTTTTCCACAAAATATTGCTTATTCTTGTTAGAATTGAGTCGAAACATGATGTTTCAACACGATATAATGAGTTTTGGTTATGTTCTGTAGATTCACAATGTATCTGTTTTCTGTGTCTTTTTGGGCTTTTCAAGGCGAGAAAAGGCGTTTGGGGCAGTTTCAGCATGATTTAAGCATGGGAAAGCTGATTTACCTCTCTTGTCCATTCAGAAGTATTTTTTCCACAAAATATTGCTTATTCTTGTTAGAATTGAGTCGAAACATGATGTTTCAAGACGACATAATGAGTTTTGGTTATGTTCTGTAGATTCACAATGTATCTGTTTTCTGTGTCTTTTGGGGTTTTCAAGGCGAGAAAAGGCGTTTGGGGCAGTTTCAGCATGATTTAAGCATGGGAAAGCTGATTTACCTATAGTCTTCATTCAAAAGCATTTTTTCCAGAAAATATTGCTTGTTCTTGTTAGAATTGAGTCGAAACATGATGTTTCAACACTATATAATGAGTTTTGGTTATGTTTTGTAGATTCACAATTTATCTGTTTTCTGTGTCTTTTTGGGCTTTTCAAGGCGAGAAAAGGCGTTTGGGGCAGTTTCAGCATGATTTAAGCATGGGAAAGCTGATTTACCTCTCTTGTCCATTCAGAAGTATTTTTTCCACAAAATATTGCTTATTCTTGTTAGAATTGAGTCGAAACATGATGTTTCAACACGATATAATGAGTTTTGGTTATGTTCTGTAGATTCACAATGTATCTGTTTTCTGTGTCTTTTTGGGCTTTTCAAGGCGAGAAAAGGCGTTTGGGGCAGTTTCAGCATGATTTAAGCATGGGAAAGCTGATTTACCTGTTTTCTTCAATTTGAAGCAATTTTTCCACAAAATATTGCTTATTCTTGTTAGAATTGAGTCGAAACATGATGTTTCAACACTATATAATGAGTTTTGGTTATGTTCTGTAGATTCACAATGTATCTGTTTTCTGTGTCTTTTTGGCTTTTCGAGGCGAGAAAAGGCGTTTGGGGCAGTTTCAGCATGATTTAAGCATGGGAAAGCTGATTTACCTCTCTTGTCCATTCAGAAGCATTATTCCCAAAAATATTGCTTATTCATTTTAGAATTTAGTGGAAACATGATGTTTCAACACGCTATAATGAGTTTTGGTTATGTTCTGTAGATTCACAATGTATCTGTTTTCTGTGTCTTTTGGGCTTTTCAAGGCGAGAAAAGGCGTTTGGGGCAGTTTCAGCATGATTTAAGCATGGGAAAGCTGATTTACCTGTTTTCTTCAATTTGAAGCAATTTTTCCACAAAATATTGCTTATTCTTGTTAGAATTGAGTCGAAACATGATGTTTCAACACTATATAATGAGTTTTGGTTATGTTCTGTAGATTCACAATGTATCTGTTTTCTGTGTCTTTTGGGCTTTTCAAGGCGAGAAAAGGCGTTTGGGGCAGTTTCAGCATGATTTAAGCATGGGAAAGCTGATTTACCTCTCTTGTCAGTTCAGAAGCATTTTTTCCACAAAATATTGCTTATTCTTGTTAGAATTGAGTCGAAACATGATGTTCCAACACGATATAATGAGTTTTGGTTATGTTCTGTAGATTCACAATGTATCTGTTTTCTGTGTCTTTTTGGGCTTTTCAAGGCGAGAAAAGGCGTTTGGGGCAGTTTAAGCATGATTTAAGCATGGGAAAGCTGATTTACATCTATTGTACAATATGAAGAATTTTTTCAACAAAATATTGCTTATTCTTGTTAGAATTGAGTCGAAACATGATGTTTCAACACGATATAATGAGTTTTGGTTATGCTCTGTAGATTCACAATGTATCTGTTTTCTGTGTCTTTTTGGGCTTTTCAAGGCGAGAAAAGGCGTTTGGGGCAGTTTCAGCATGATTTAAGCATGGGAAAGCTGATTTACCTGTTTTCTTCAATTTGAAGTATTTTTTCCACAAACTCTTGCTCATTCTTGTTAGAATTGAGTCGGAACATGATGTTTCAACACGATATAATGAGTTTTGGTTATGTTCTGTAGATTCACAATGTATCTGTTTTCTGTGTCTTTTTGGGCTTTTCAAGGCGAGAAAAGGCGTTTGGGGCATTTTCAGCATGATTTAAGCATGGGAAAGCTGATTTACCTCTCTTGTCCATTCAGAAGCATTTTTTCCACAAAATATTGCTTATTCTTGTTAGAATTGAGTCGGAACATGATGTTTCAACACGATATAATGAGTTTTGGTTATGTTCTGTAGATTCACAATGTATCTGTTTTCTGTGTCTTTTGGGGCTTTTCAAGGCGAGAAAAGGCGTTTGGGGCAGTTTCAGCATGATTTAAGCATGGGAAAGCTGATTTACCTCTCTTGTCCATTCAGAAGCATTTTTCACAAAATATTGCTTATTCTTGTTAGAACTGAGTCGAAACATGATGTTTCAACACGATATAATGAGTTTTGGTTTTGTTCTGTAGATTCACAATGTATCTGTTTTCTGTGTCTTTGGGCTTTTCAAGGCGAGAAAAGGCGTTTGGGGCAGTTTCAGCATGATTTAAGCATGGGAAAGCTGATTTACCTGTTTTCTTGTCCATTCAATTTGAAGCAATTTTTCCACAAAATATTGCTTATTCTTGTTAGAATTGAGTCGAAACATGATGTTTCAACACGATATAATGAGTTTTGGTTATGTTCTGTAGATTCACAATGTATCTGTTTTCTGTGTCTTTTGGGCTTTTCAAGGCGAGAAAAGGCGTTTGGGGCAGTTTCAGCATGATTTAAGCATGGGAAAGCTGATTTACCTCTCTTGTCCATTCAGAAGCATTTTTTCCACAAAATATTGCTTATTCTTGTTAGAATTGAGTCGAAACATGATGTTTCAACACGATATAATGAGTTTTGGTTATGTTCTGTAGATTCACAATGTATCTGTTTTCTGTGTCTTTGGGCTTTTCAAGGCGAGAAAAGGCGTTGGGGCAGTTTCAGCATGATTTAAGCAAGGGAAAGCTGATTTACCTCTCTTGTCCATTCAATTTGAAGCATTTTTTCCACAAAATATTGCTTATTCTTGTTAGAATTGAGTCGAAACATGATGTTTCAACACGATATAATGAGTTTTGGTTATGTTCTGTAGATTCACAATGTATCTGTTGTCTGGGTGTGTTTGGGCTTTTCAAGGCGAGAAAAGGCGTTTGGGGCAGTTTCAGCATGATTTAAGCATGGGAAAGCTGATTTACCTCTCTTGTCCATTCAGAAGCATTTTTTCAACAAAATATTGCTTATTCTTGTTAGAATTGAGTCGAAACATGATGTTTCAACACGATATAATGAGTTTTGGTTATGTTCTGTAGATTCACAATGTATCTGTTTTCTGTGTCTTTTGGGGCTTTTCAAGGCGAGAAAAGGCGTTTGGGGCAGTTTCAGCATGATTTAAGCATGGGAAAGCTGATTTACCTGTTTTCTTCAATTTGAAGCAATTTTTCCACAAAATATTGCTTATTCTTGTTAGAATTGAGTCGAAACATGATGTTTCAACACTATATAATGAGTTTTGGTTATGTTCTGTAGATTCACAATGTATCTGTTTTCTGTGTCTTTTTGGGCTTTTCAAGGCGAGAAAAGGCGTTTGGGGCAGTTTCAGCATGATTTACTCATGGGAAAGCTGATTTACCTCTCTTGTCCATTCAGAAGCATTTTTCTTCAAAATATTGCTTATTCTTGTTAGAATTGAGTCGTGACATGATGTTTCAACACGATATAATGAGTTTTGGTTATGTTCTGTAGATTCACAATGTATCTGTTTTCTGTGTCTTTTGGGCTTTTCGAGGCGAGAAAAGGCGTTTGGGGCAGTTTCAGCATGATTTAAGCATGGGAAAGCTGATTTACCTGTTTTCTTCAAGTTGAAGCATTTTTCCACAAAATATTGCTTATTCTTGTTAGAATTGAGTCGAAACATGATGTTTCAACACGATATAATGAGTTTTGGTTATGTTCTGTAGATTCACAATGTATCTGTTTTCTGTGTCTTTTTGGGCTTTTCAAGGCGAGAAAAGGCGTTTGGGGCAGTTTCAGCATGATTTAAGCATGGGAAAGCTGATTTACCTCTATTGTACATTAAGAAGCATTTTTTCAACAAAATATTGCTTATTCTTGTTAGAATTGAGTCGAAACATTATGTTTCAACACGATATAATGAGTTTTGGTTATGTTCTGTAGATTCACAATGTATCTGTTTTCTGTGTCTTTTTGGGCTTTTCAAGGCGAGAAAAGGCGTTTGGGGCAGTTTCAGCATGATTTAAGCATGGGAAAGCTGATTTACCTGTTTTCTTCAATTTGAAGCAATTTTTCCACAAAATATTGCTTATTCTTGTTAGAATTGAGTCGAAACATGATGTTTCAACACGATATAATGAGTTTTGGTTATGTTCTGTAGATTCACAATGTATCTGTTTTCTGTGTCTTTTTGGGCTTTTCAAGGCGAGAAAAGGCGTTTGGGGCAGTTTCAGCATGATTTAAGCATGGGAAAGCTGATTTACCTCTCTTGTCCATTCAGAAGCATTTTTTCCACAAAATATTGCTTATTCTTGTTAGAATTGAGTCGAAACATGATGTTTCAACACGATATAATGAGTTTTGGTTATGTTCTGTAGATTCACAATGTATCTGTTGTCTGTGCCATTTTGGGCTTTTCAAGGCGAGAAAAGGCGTTTGGGGCAGTTTCAGCATGATTTAAGCATGGGAAAGCTGATTTACCTGTTTTCTTCAATTTGAAGCAATTTTTGCACAAAATATTGCTTATTCTTGTTAGAATTGAGTCGGAACATGATGTTTCAACACGATATAATGAGTTTTGGTTATGTTCTGTAGATTCACAATGTATCTGTTTTCTGTGTCTTTTGGGCTTTTCGAGGCGAGAAAAGGCGTTTGGGGCAGTTTCAGCATGATTTAAGCATGGGAAAGCTGATTTACCTGTTTTCTTCAATTTGAAGCAATTTTTCCACAAAATATTGCTTATTCTTGTTAGAATTGAGTCGAAACATGATGTTTCAACACTATATAATGAGTTTTGGTTATGTTCTGTAGATTCACAATGTATCTGTTTTCTGTCTGTTTGGGCTTTTCAAGGCGAGAAAAGGCGGTTGGGGCAGTTTCAGCATGATTTAAGCATGGGAAAGCTGATTTACCTCTCTTGTCCATTCAGAAGCATTTTCCACAAAATCTTGCTTATTCTTGTTAGAATTGAGTCGAAACATGATGTTTCAAGACGACATAATGAGTTTTGGTTATGTTCTGTAGATTCACAATGTATCTGTTTTCTGTGTCTTTTGGGCTTTTCGAGGCGAGAAAAGGCGTTTGGGGCAGTTTCAGCATGATTTAAGCATGGGAAAGCTGATTTACCTGTTTTCTTCAATTTGAAGCAATTTTTCCACAAAATATTGCTTATTCTTGTTAGAATTGAGTCGAAACATGATGTTTCAACACTATATAATGAGTTTTGGTTATGTTCTGTAGATTCACAATGTATCTGTTTTCTGTGTCTATTTGGGCTATTCAAGGCGAGAAAAGGCGTTTGGGGCAGTTTCAGCATGATTTAAGCATGGGAAAGCTGATTTACCTGTTTTCTTTCAATTCAGAAGCAATTTTTTTCCACAAAACATTGCATATTCTTGTTAGAATTGAGTCGAAACATGATGTTTCAACACGATATAATGAGTTTTGGTTATGTTCTGTAGATTCACAATGTATCTGTTTTCTGTGTCTTTTAGGGCTTTTCAAGGCGAGAAAAGGCGTTTGGGGCAGTTTCAGCATGATTTAAGCATGGGAAAGCTGATTTACCTCTCTTGTCCATTCAGAAGCATTTTTTCCACAAAATATTGCTTATTCTTGTTAGAATTGAGTCGAAACATGATGTTTCAACACGATATAATGAGTTTTGGTTATGTTCTGTAGATTCACAATGTATCTGTTTTCTGTGTCTTTTTGGGCTTTTCAAGGCGAGAAAAGGCGTTTGGGGCAGTTTCAGCATGATTTACGCATGGGAAAGCTGATTTACCTCTCTTGTCCATTCAGAAGCATTTTTTCTTCAAAATATTGCTTATTCTTGTTAGAATTGAGTCGGAACATGATGTTTCAACACGATATAATGAGTTTTGGTTATGTTCTGTAGATTCACAATGTATCTGTTTTCTGTGTCTTTTTGGGCTTTTCAAGGCGAGAAAAGGCGTTTGGGGCAGTTTCAGCATGATTTAAGCATGGGAAAGCTGATTTACCTCTCTTGTCCATTCAGAAGCATTTTTCCACAAAATATTGCTTATTCTTGTTAGAATTGAGTCGGAACATGATGTTTCAACACGATATAATGAGTTTTGGTTATGTTCTGTAGATTCACAATGTATCTGTTTTCTGTGTCTTTTTGGGCTTTTCAAGGCGAGAAAAGGCGTTTGGGGCAGTTTCAGCATGATTTAAGCATGGGAAAGCTGATTTACCTGTTTTCTTCAATTTGAAGTATTTTTTCCACAAAATATTGCTTATTCTTGTTAGAATTGAGTCGAAACATGATGTTTCAACACTATATAATGAGTTTTGGTTATGTTCTGTAGATTCACAATGTATCTGTTTTCTGCTTCCGTGTGGGCTTCAGAAGGCGAGAAAAGGCGTTTGGGGCAGTTTCAGCATGATTTAAGCATGGGAAAGCTGATTTACCTGTTTTCTTCAATTCAGAAGCAATTTTTTCCACAAAATATTGCTTATTCTTGTTAGAATTGCGTCGAAACATGATGTTTCAACACGATATAATGAGTTTTGGTTATGTTCTGTAGATTCACAATGTTTCTGTTTTCTGTGTCTTTTGGGCTTTTCAAGAGAAAAAGGCGTTTGGGGCAGTTTCAGCATGATTTAAGCATGGGAAAGCTGATTTACCTGTCTTGTCCATTCAGAAGCATTTTTCCACAAAATATTGCTTATTCTAGTTAGAATTGAGTCGAAACATGATGTTTCAACACGATATAATGAGTTTTGGTTATGTTCTGTAGATTCACAATGTATCTGTTTTCTGTGTCTTTTGGGCTTTTCAAGGCGAGAAAAGGCGTTTGGGGCAGTTTCAGCATGATTTAAGCATGGGAAAGCTGATTTACCTGTCTTGTCCATTCAGAAGCATTTTTTCCACAAAATATTGCTTATTCTTGTTAGAATTGAGTCGAAACATGATGTTTCAACACGATATAATGAGTTTTGGTTATGTTCTGTAGATTCACAATGTATCTGTTTTCTGTGTCTTTTGGGCTTTTCAAGGCGAGAAAAGGCGTTTGGGGCAGTTTCAGCATGATTTAAGCATGGGAAAGCTGATTTACCTGTTTTGTCCAATCAGAAGCATTTTTTCCACAAAATATTGCTTATTCTTGTTAGAATTGAGTCGAAACGTGATGTTTCAACACGATATAATGAGTTTTGGTTATGTTCTGTAGATTCACAATGTATCTGTTTTCTGTGTCTTTTGGGCTTTTCAAGGCGAGAAAAGGCGTTTGGGGCAGTTTCAGCATGATTTAAGCATGGGAAAGCTGATTTACCTGTCTTGTCTTCAATTTGAAGCAATTTTTCCACAAAATATTGCTTATTCTTGTTAGAATTGAGTCGAAACATGATGTTTCAACACGATATAATGAGTTTTGGTTATGTTCTGTAGATTCACAATGTATCTGTTTTCTGTGTCTTTTGGGCTTTTCAAGGCGAGAAAAGGCGTTTGGGGCAGTTTCAGCATGATTAAAGCAAAGGAAAGATCAAAAAACTGTAATCATCATATTGAAGCAATTTTTCAACAAAATATTGCTTATTCTTGTTAGAATTGAGTCGGAACTTGATGTTTCAACGCGATATAATGAGTTTTGGTTATGGTCTTTAGTGTCTCAATGTATCTGTTTACTGTGTCCTTTTGGTCTTTTCAAGGCGAGAAAAGGCGTTTGGGGCAGTTTCAGCATGATTTAAGCATGGGAAAGCTGATTTACCTCTCTTGTCCATTCAATTTGAAGCATTTTTTCCACAAAATATTGCTTATTCTTGTTAGAATTGAGCAGAAACATGATGTTTCAACACGATATAATGAGTTTTGGTTATGTTCTGTAGATTCACAATGTATCTGTTTTCTTGGTCTGTTTGGGCTTTTCAAGGCGAGAAAAGGCGTTTGGGGCAGTTTCAGCATGATTTAAGCATGGGAAAGCTGATTTACCTCTCTTGTCCATTCAGAAGCATTTTTTCCACAAAATATTGCTTATTATTGTTAGAATTGAGTCGAAACACGATGTTTCAAGACGATATAATGAGTTTTGGTTATGTTCTGTAGATTCACAAAGTATCTGTTTTCTGTGTCTTTTTGGGCTTTTCAAGGCGAGAAAAGGCGTTTGGGGCAGTTTCAGCATGATTTAAGCATGGGAAAGCTGATTTACCTGTTTTCTTCAATTTGAAGCAATTTTTCCACAAAATATTGCTTATTCTTGTTAGAATTGAGTCGAAACATGATGTTTCAACACGATATAATGAGTTTTGGTTATGTTCTGTAGATTCACAATGTATCTGTTTTCTGTGTCTTTGGGCTTTTCAAGGCGAGAAAAGGCGTTTGGGGCAGTTTCAGCATGATTTAAGCATGGGAAAGCTGATTTACCTCTCTTGTCCATTCAGAAGCATTTTTTCTACAAAATATTGCTTATTCTTGTTAGAATTGAGTCGAAACATGATGTTTCAACACGATATAATGAGTTTTGGTTATGTTCTGTAGATTCACAATGTATCTGTTTTCTGTGTCTTTTTGGGCTTTTCAAGGCGAGAAAAGGCGTTTGGGGCAGTTTCAGCATGATTTAAGCATGGGAAAGCTGATTTACCTGTTTGTCCATTCAATTTGAAGCAATTTTTCCACAAAATATTGCTTATTCTTGTTAGAATTGAGTCGAAACATGATGTTTCAACACGATATAATGAGTTTTGGTTATGTTCTGTAGATTCACAATGTATCTGTTTTCTGTGTCTTTTTGGGCTTTTCAAGGCGAGAAAAGGCGTTTGGGGCAGTTTCAGCATGATTGAAGCATGGGAAAGCTGATTTACCACTCTTGTCCATTCAGAAGTATTTTTTCCACAAAATATTGCTTATTCTTGTTAGAATTGAGTCGGAACATGATGTTTCAACACGATATAATGAGTTTTGGTTATGTTCTGTAGATTCACAATGTATCTGTTTTCTGTGTCTTTTTGGGCTTTTCAAGGCGAGAAAAGGCGTTTGGGGCAGTTTCAGCATGATTTAAGCATGGGAAAGCTGATTTACCTCTCTTGTCCATTCAGAAGTATTTTTTCCACAAAATATTGCTTATTCTTGTTAGAATTGAGTCGAAACATGATGATTCAAAACGACATAATGAGTTTTGGTTATGTTCTGTAGTTCTGTAGATTCACAGTGTATCTGTTTTCTGTGTCTTTTTGGGCTTTTCAAGGCGAGAAAAGGCGTTTTGGGGCAGTTTCAGCATGATTTAAGCATGGGAAAGCTGATTTACCTGTTTTCTTCAATTTGAAGCAATTTTTCCACAAAATATTGCTTATTCTTGTTAGAATTGAGTCGGAACATGATGTTTCAACACGATATAATGAGTTTTGGTTATGTTCTGTAGATTCACAATGTATCTGTTTTCTGTGTCTTTTTGGGCTTTTCAAGGCGAGAAAAGGCGTTTGGGGCAGTTTCAGCATGATTTAAGCATGGGAAAGCTGATTTACCTCTCTTGTCCATTCAGAAGCATTTTTTCTTCAAAATATTGCTTATTCTTGTTAGAATTGAGTCGAAACATGATGTTTCAACACGATATAATGAGTTTTGGTTATGTTCTGTAGATTCACAATGTATCTGTTTTCTGTGTCTTTTTGGGCTTTTCGAGGCGAGAAAAGGCGTTTGGGGCAGTTTCAGCATGATTTAAGCATGGGAAAGCTGATTTACCTGTTTTCTTCAATTTCAAGCAATTTTTCCACAAAATATTGCTTATTCTTGTTAGAATTGAGTCGGAACATGATGTTTCAACACGATATAATGAGTTTTGGTTATGTTCTGTAGATTCACAATGTATCTGTTTTCTGTGTCTTTTGGGCTTTTCGAGGCGAGAAAAGGCGTTTGGGGCAGTTTCAGCATGATTTAAGCATGGGAAAGCTGATTTACCTGTTTTCTTCAATTTGAAGCAATTTTTTCCACAAAATATTGCTTATTCTTGTTAGAATTGAGTCGAAACATGATGTTTCAAGACGATATAATGAGTTTTGGTTATGTTCTGTAGATTTACAATGTATCTGTTTTCTGTGTCTTTTTGGGCTTTTCAAGGCGAGAAAAGGCGTTTGGGGCAGTTTCAGCATGATTTAAGCATGGGAAAGCTGATTTACCTGTTTTCTTCAATTTGAAGCAATTTTTCCACAAAATATTGCTTATTCTTGTTAGAATTGAGTCGAAACATGATGTTTCAACACGATATAATGAGTTTTGGTTATGTTCTGTAGATTCACAATGTATCTGTTTTCTGTGTCTTTTTGGGCTTTTCAAGGCGAGAAAAGGCGTTTGGGGCAGTTTCAGCATGATTTAAGCATGGGAAAGCTGATTTACCTGTTTTCTTCAATTTGAAGCAATTTTTTCCACAAAATATTGCTTATTCTTGTTAGAATTGAGTTGAAACATGATGTTTCAAGACGACATAATGAGTTTTGGTTATGTTCTGTAGATTCACAATGTATCTGTTTTCTGTGTCTTTTTGGGCTTTTCAAGGCGAGAAAAGGCGTTTGGGGCAGTTTCAGCATGATTTAAGCATGGGAAAGCTGATTTACCTGTTTTCTTCCATTCAGAAGCATTTTTTCCACAAAATATTGCTTATTCTTGTTAGAATTGAGTCGAAACATGATGTTTCAACACGATATAATGAGTTTTGGTTATGTTCTGTAGATTCACAATGTATCTGTTTTCTGTGTCTTTTGGGCATTTCAAGGCGAGAAAAGGCGGTTGGGGCAGTTTCAGCATGGTATACGCATGGGTAAGCTGAGTTAGCTGTTTTCTCCATTCAGAAAGCAATTTTTCCACAAAATATTGCTTATTCTTGTTAGAATTGAGTCGAAATATGATGTTTCAACACGATATAATGAGTTTTGGTTATGTTCTGTAGATTCACAATGTATCTGTTTTCTGTGTCTTTTTGGGCTTTTCAAGGCGAGAAAAGGCGTTTGGGGCAGTTTCAGCATGATTTAAGCATGGGAAAGCTGATTTACCTGTTTTCTTCAATTTGAAGCAATTTTTCCACAAAATATTGCTTATTCTTGTTAGAATTGAGTCGGAACATGATGTTTCAACACGATATAATGAGTTTTGGTTATGTTCTGTAGATTCACAATGTATCTGTTTTCTGTGTCTTTTTGGGCTTTTCAAGGCGAGAAAAGGCGTTTGGGGCAGTTTCAGCATGATTTACGCATGGGAAAGCTGATTTACCTCTCTTGTCCATTCAGAAGCATTTTTTCCACAAAATATTGCTTATTCTTGTTAGAATTGAGTCGAAACATGATGTTTCAACACGATATAATGAGTTTTGGTTATGTTCTGTAGATTCACAATGTATCTGTTTTCTGTGTCTTTTTGGGCTTTTCAAGGCGAGAAAAGGCGTTTGGGGCAGTTTCAGCATGATTTAAGCATGGGAAAGCTGATTTACCTCTCTTGTCCATTCAGAAGCAATTTTTCCACAAAATATTGCTTATTCTTGTTAGAATTTAGTCGAAACATGATGTTTCAACACGATATAATGAGTTTTGGTTATGTTCTGTAGATTCACAATGTATCTGTTTTCTGTGTCTTTTTGGGCTTTTCAAGGCGAGAAAAGGCGTTTGGGGCAGTTTCAGCATGATTTACGCATGGGAAAGCTGATTTACCTCTCTTGTCCATTCAGAAACATTTTTTCTACAAAATATTGCTTATTCTTGTTAGATTTGAGCAGAAAGATCATGATTCAACACGATATAATGAGTTTTGGTTATGTTCTGTAGAATCACAATGTATCTGTTTTCTGTGTCTTTTTGGGCTTTTCAAGGCGAGAAAAGGCGTTTGGGGCAGTTTCAGCATGATTTAAGCATGGGAAAGCTGATTTACCTCTCTTGTCCATTCAGAAGCATTTTTTCCACAAAATATTGCTTATTCTTGTTAGAATTGAGTCGAAACATGATGTTTCAACACGATATAATGAGTTTTGGTTATGTTCTGTAGATTCACAATGTATCTGTTTTCTGTGTCTTTTTGGGCTTTTCAAGGCGAGAAAAGGCGTTTGGGGCAGTTTCAGCATGATTTAAGCATGGGAAAGCTGATTTACCTGTTTTCTTCAATTTGAAGCAATTTTTTCCACAAAATATTGCTTATTCTTGTTAGAATTGAGTCGAAACATGATGTTTCAAGACGATATAATGAGTTTTGGTTATGTTCTGTAGATTCACAATGTATCTGTTTTCTGTGTCTTTTTGGGCTTTTCAAGGCGAGAAAAGGCGTTTGGGGCAGTTTCAGCATGATTTAAGCATGGGAAAGCTGATTTACCTCTCTTGTCCATTCAGAAGCATTTTTTATTAAAAATATTGCTTATTCTTGTTAGAATTGAGTCGAAACATGATGTTTCAACACGATATAATGAGTTTTGGTTATGTTCTGTAGATTCACAATGTATCTGTTTTCTGTGTCTTTTTGGGCTTTTCAAGGCGAGAAAAGGCGTTTGGGGCAGTTTCAGCATGATTTAAGCATGGGAAAGCTGATTTACCTCTCTTGTCCATTCAGAAGCATTTTTTCTTCAAAATATTGCTTATTCTTGTTAGAATTGAGTCGAAACATGATGTTTCAACACGATATAATGAGTTTTGGTTATGTTCTGTAGATTCACAATGTATCTGTTTTCTGTGTCTTTTTGGGCTTTTCAAGGCGAGAAAAGGCGTTTGGGGCAGTTTCAGCATGATTTAAGCATGGGAAAGCTGATTTACCTCTCTTGTCCATTCAGAAGCATTTTTTCCACAAAATATTGCTTATTCTTGTTAGAATTGAGTCGAAACATGATGTTTCAACACGATATAATGAGTTTTGGTTATGTTCTGTAGATTCACAATGTATCTGTTTTCTGTGTCTTTTTGGGCTTTTCAAGGCGAGAAAAGGCGTTTGGGGCAGTTTCAGCATGATTTAAGCATGGGAAAGCTGATTTACCTGTTTTCTTCAATTTGAAGCAATTTTTCCACAAAATATTGCTTATTCTTGTTAGAATTGAGTCGGAACATGATGTTTCAACACGATATAATGAGTTTTGGTTATGTTCTGTAGATTCACAATGTATCTGTTTTCTGTGTCTTTGTGGGCTTTTCAAGGCGAGAAAAGGCGTTTGGGGCAGTTTCAGCATGATTTACGCATGGGAAAGCTGATTTACCTGTTTTCTTCAATTTGAAGCAATTTTTCCACAAAATATTGCTTATTCTTGTTAGAATTGAGTCGAAACATGATGTTTCAACACGATATAATGAGTTTTGGTTATGTTCTGTAGATTCACAATGTATCTGTTTTCTGTGTCTTTGGGCTTTTCAAGGCGAGAAAAGGCGTTTGGGGCAGTTTCAGCATGATTTAAGCATGGGAAAGCTGATTTACCTCTCTTGTCCATTCAGAAGCATTTTTTTCCACAAAATATTGCTTATTCTTGTTAGAATTGAGTCGAAACATGATGTTTCAACACGATATAATGAGTTTTGGTTATGTTCTGTAGATTCACAATGTATCTGTTTTCTGTGTCCTTTTGGGCTTTTCAAGGCGAGAAAAGGCGTTTGGGGCAGTTTCAGCATGATTTAAGCATGGGAAAGCTGATTTACCTGTTTTCTTCAATTTGAAGCAATTTTTCCACAAAATATTGCTTATTCTTGTTAGAATTGAGTCGAAACATGATGTTTCAACACTATATAATGAGTTTTGGTTATGTTCTGTAGATTCACAATGTATCTGTTTTCTGTGTCTTTTTGGCTTTTCGAGGCGAGAAAAGGCGTTTGGGGCAGTTTCAGCATGATTTAAGCATGGGAAAGCTGATTTACCTCTCTTGTCCATTCAGAAGCATTTTTTCTTCAAAATATTGCTTATTCTTGTTAGAATTGAGTCGGAACATGATGTTTCAACACGATATAATGAGTTTTGGTTATGTTCTGTAGATTCACAATGTATCTGTTTTCTGTGTCTTTTTAGGCTTTTCAAGGCGAGAAAAGGCGTTTGGGGCAGTTTCAGCATGATTTAAGCATGGGAAAGCTGATTTACCTATAGTCTTCATTCAAAAGCATTTTTTCCAGAAAATATTGCTTGTTCTTGTTAGAATTGAGTCGAAACATGATGTTTCAACACTATATAATGAGTTTTGGTTATGTTCTGTAGATTCACAATTTATCTGTTTTCTGTGTCTTTTTGGGCTTTTCAAGGCGAGAAAAGGCGTTTGGGGCATTTTCAGGATGATTTAAGCATGGGAAAGCTGATTTACCTCTCTTGTCCGTTCAGAAGCATTTTTTCTTCAAAATATTGCTTATTCTTGTTAGAATTGAGTCGGAACATGATGTTTCAACCCGATATAATGAGTTTTGGTTATGTTCTGTAGATTCACAATGTATCTGTTTTCTGTGTCTTTTTGGGCTTTTCAAGGCGAGAAAAGGCGTTTGGGGCAGTTTCAGCATGATTTAAGCATGGGAAAGCTGATTTACCTCTCTTGTCCATGCAGAAGCAAATTTTTCTCAAAATATTGCTTATTCTTGTTAGAATTGAGTCGAAACATGATGTTTCAACACGATATAATGAGTTTTGGTTATGTTCTGTAGATTCACAATGTATCTGTTTTCTGTGTCTTTTTGGGCTTTTCGAGGCGAGAAAAGGCGTTTGGGGCAGTTTCAGCATGATTTAAGCATGGGAAAGCTGATTTACCTGTTTTCTTCATTGAAGCATTTTTTCTACAAAATATTGCTTATTCTTGTTAGAATTGAGTCGGAACATGATGTGTCAACACTATATAATAAGTTTTGGTTATGTTCTGTAGATTCACAAAGTATCTCTTTTCTGTGTCTTTTGGGGCTTTTCAAGGCGAGAAAAGGCGTTTGGGGCAGTTTCAGCATGATTTAAGCATGGGAAAGCTGATTTACCTATAGTCTTCATTCAAAAGCATTTTTTCCAGAAAATATTGCTTATTCTTGTTAGAATTGAGTCGGAACATGATGTTTCAACACATTATAATGAGTTTTTGTTATGTTCTGTAGATTCACAATGTATCTGTTTTCTGTGTCTTTTTGGGCTTTTCGAGGCGAGAAAAGGCGTTTGGGGCAGTTTCAGCATGATTTAAGCATGGGAAAGCTGATTTACCTCTCTTGTCCATTCAGAAACATTTTTTCCACAAAATATTGCTTATTCTTGTTAGAATTGGGGTCGAAACATGATGTTTCAACACGATATAATGAGTTTTGGTTATGTTCTGTAGATTCACAATGTATCTGTTTTCTGTGTCTTTTTGGGCTTTTCGAGGCGATAAAAGGCGTTTGGGGCAGTTTCAGCATGATTTAAGCATGGGAAAGCTGATTTACCTGTTTTCTTCAATT